>JAJIYU010005821.1:0-21756 GCA_030144865.1 Tinospora cordifolia | reverse complement strand
AAGAAGTTGACGATTCGACCTGCCAGAACATGGTGCATTCATTCACACTCAAACTGATAACATGTATTCATATAGAATGTAACAAAGTTGATTAGAGCAATGTCACAAAAATTCTATTTTGAACATTAAATGTTATAATATATACTTACAACCATTGAATAAATGGATACATATCTTAAGATTTACATCATTTTTTTTTTACCATTTGATAGTGTAATTAAATTAATTTACACTGTTCTCGTGTATTATGACATTTGGTGTTTAAAATGTAATGAAGTAGAAATTCTTTTGAAAGTAAAAGGTATTATAAGAAATTCATAAATAATTAATCTAATGAAGTATCCGGGAAGATATGGACATACTAGTAATTTCACCAGAAAAGTAACGGTATTCTCTATATATTTCTTTTGGATCAAAACAACGGATGTGGTGGCAATACGCAACTTTGTACAAACTATGCTTTTGCTTTTCTTTTCTTTTCTTTTCTTTTCTTTAGAAAGAAAAAGATGAGAGCATGAAGTGGAAGTGCAAGAGACTGGAAAAGGCAGAAATCCATGTTACCACCACCCAACAACACCCTCTTTCCATTACTCGCTCAAACTTCATACCACCTCTCTCTTAACTCTTTTCTTCTTCTTCTTCTCCTTCTTCTTCTTCTTCTTCTTCTTCAATTCTAATAAAAGGAGTGTGGACTCAGAAACAAGCACCAAACCTCACTACAACACCGCAGAGCATCACTAATGGCTACTGCTTATGGTTTTCACTTTCTTTTATCTCTTTCTTTCCTTCCTTTTCTTTTTACTTCTTCTCATTGCTATTCATCTTCTCCACATGATTCATCTCTCAGAACCCAAGCTTCATTCTTGGTTTCACTTAAGAATGGTTTCAGCCCCTGCACTTCTCTAAATAGCTGGAATGAATCAAACTACTTATCGCTCTGTACATGGACTGGCATCCAGTGTGATTCCATCAGCAGATCAGTAGTTTCACTTGACATATCAAATCTGAACATCTCCGGTGCTCTTTCCCCGTTAATCTTGGAGCTCCAAGGTCTTCTTAACCTTACAATCTCTGGGAATGACTTCTCTGGCTTATTTCCTCCCCATGTTCACAAATTATCAAATCTTAGATTCCTAAACATTTCCAACAACCAGTTCAATGGAAGCTTGAACTGGGAATTCAGTCAGATGAAGCAGCTCGAGGTGTTGGATGTTTATGACAACAACTTCGTCGGGCCGCTTCCACTTGGTATCACACAAGTTCCAAAGCTCAGGCACTTGGATCTAGGTGGGAACTATTTCTCCGGGAATATCCCTCCCAGTTATGGAACCATGAAGGAGCTCAATTATCTATCTGTAGCCGGAAATGATTTGGGTGGCTTTATTCCAAGGGAGCTTGGTAATCTTACCAACTTGAAGCAACTCTACCTGGGTTATTACAATGAGTTTAAGGGAGGAATCCCAAGTGAGTTTGGGAAGCTGATCAATCTACTTCACCTTGATATGTCAAGCTGTGGTTTGGATGGTTCAATTCCACCAGCGTTGGGTCATCTTCAGAAGTTGGACACTTTGTTTTTGCACATGAACCAGCTGAGTGGCTCAATTCCACCTGAGTTTGGTAATATGAGCAGCTTGAGATCCCTTGATCTTTCAAACAATGGACTCACAGGGGTGATTCCAACCGAGTTGTCTGGGCTCCAGGAGCTCACCCTGCTGCATTTGTTCATCAATAAGTTCTACGGTGACATCCCGCATTTCATTTCCAAGTTACCCAATTTGGAAGTCTTGATGCTTTGGAAGAATAATTTCACTGGAGCCATTCCTCCAAGTCTTGGAATGAATGGAAAACTAGCACAGGTTGATCTCTCTAGTAATAAGCTTACCGGTAGAGTTCCTGCTTCTCTCTGTTTTGGTAGGAAGCTCAAGACCTTGATTCTACTGAACAACTTTCTTTTCGGTCCTCTCCCTAGAGATTTAGGAGAGTGTACAACGCTCATCAGAGTTCGACTAGGACAGAATTACTTAAGCGGGTCGATCCCACACGGCTTTCTTTACCTACCAGAATTATCGCTCATGGAATTACAGAACAATTATCTAACTGGAGGATTTGCAGAAGAGCCAAGCAGGGCGGCTTCCAAATTAGGCCAATTGAACCTCTCAAATAATCGGCTTTCTGGGTCTCTTCCTTCTATAATTGGAAATTTCTCAGGCTTGCAGATGCTTCTACTGAGTGGTAACCAGTTCACAGGGGAGATTCCACCTGAAGTTGGCCAGCTAAAACGTGTTTGGAAGTTAGATATTAGCCGAAACAACTTCACTGGCGCAATCCCACCGGAGATTGGTAATTGCATGCTGCTCACGTACTTAGACTTGAGCCAAAATCAACTTTCTGGCCCAATACCAATTCAAATTTCTCAAATTCACATACTGAATTACTTCAACATTTCATGGAACCACTTAAACCAGAGTCTTCCAAAGGAAATTGGAGCCATGAAAAGCCTGACTTCAGCAGATTTCTCGCACAATAATTTCTCTGGTTGGATTCCGCAAACTGGCCAGTATGCATTCTTCAACAACACTTCCTTTGTCGGTAACCCTTGGCTTTGTGTTTCTTATTCAAATCCATGTAACTATTCATCAACCTCATCATATCCATTTACCGATCAACATGATACCAAGCCTCAAGTGCCAGGGAAGTTTAAGCTCATTTTCGCGTTAGGCCTCCTAGCTTGTTCATTAGTTTTTGCAGTTGTCGCAATTATCAAGACCCGCTCTGTGAGGAGAAATTCAAAAGCATGGAAGCTTACAGCATTTCAAAAGCTAGGATTTGGAAGTGATAATATCTTAGAATGCTTGAAGGATAATGACATTATTGGTAGAGGCGGTGCTGGAATTGTGTATCGGGGAACAATGCCAAATGGTGAGCAAGTTGCAGTAAAAAAACTACTGGGAATAAGCAAAGGTTCTTCTCGTGACAATGGATTCTCCGCGGAGATACAGACGTTAGGAAGAATCCGGCACCGGAACATTGTAAGATTACTAGCATTTTGCTCCAATAAAGATACCAATTTGCTTGTTTATGAGTACATGCCTAATGGGAGTCTAGGAGAAGTTCTTCACGGGAAGAGAGGAGGGTACCTGAAATGGGATATTAGACTGAAAATAGCTATGGAAGCTGCAAAAGGACTCTGCTATTTGCACCATGACTGCTCTCCGTTGATACTTCACCGTGATGTGAAGTCCAACAACATTTTGCTTAACTCTGACTTTGAAGCTCATGTTGCAGATTTCGGCCTAGCAAAATTCTTACAGGATACGGGGACATCTGAATGCATGTCAGCAATTGCCGGTTCATATGGCTATATCGCTCCAGGTAAAATTCTTTTTTCTTTTTTTTTATTGAGTTTCTCCTGTTGATTTTTGGTATGACTGAAGCATGATCCAAAATATTCATACTCTATCAATCACAATCACAAGTCCTTTGCTTTGGCAGCTTTATCTCTGCTATCCATCTGTGATTGAAAATTCCAATAAGCAAGTAACAAGATCTATGGTTAGACAGTAACAATGAAGCATCATGGCATTTAATTTTCAGGGGAACCCATTGGTAACTTCATTGGCCTTCTAACCATGGAAGTATCATGGTACCCGGTACTCCAGCCATTTGTAAGGACTAGCAATACCAGGTCAATGGTATGATTTGCCTATAATAAAGCAGTCCTTCTGTGTTCCCTTCTTCATGAACAACGGTAGGGCCCCTATATCAGCACTTGTGGCTTGCGATGAGAAATAGGAATAGTTGTTTCAAATCATTTAAATTTTAACTTGGTAGGACCAAGAAAATGAGTTATCTTGAAAAACAAAGTTCCTAAGTAAAAACTTCATCATTCTGTCTCCCTAACCAGGGAAACAAAGGTAGCTTACATATAGGATATCTCATCTCCTATGCCTAGGAGAGTAGCTTGGTATCATGTGCATCTCCTCTTCTTCAACAACATGATCAGCACAAAGGAAAATTCACCATTTGCTTTATTTTTATTTTTGAAATTTTCTCATTCCTTCTCCATTCTCAAGTAAGGATGGTGTGTTTGAAGAGCTTTTGGTTGTCTTGGAAACCATGAAGCCCAGATACACACATTCATCCTACTTGGCCTTTGTGTGAATGACATACTTTAAGAAACCCACAATCCCAGAGAGACCTCCACAAGAGGATCCCCATTTCGTATTTAAACTTCATTTTACCCAAAACCAAGAAAAATTATTCAATGCCTTTATTTTTATTTATTTTTTTTTTTGGAAAAACATGCATGGACCATCTTTTGCTTTTTATGCATTTGTGCTAGGATGTCACTTTTTTTCTAGGGAGATGGAGCTGCCCTGTTTCTTTTTCAAAGGCTGACTGGTAGGTGGTGGCATATTATTTACTAAAGTTCACCATTTAGATTGAAATATAATGGGTGGTCAAAATATATATTATATAATAACAACAACAATAATAATAATATCAAAGTAGTTAATTATTTTCAGTAATGTTGCGTAAACATCATATCTTATACCATTTTGTATTCAAAAATCCTTGTTTGTTAATCTTTTTTCCTATGGTGAATGACAGAGTATGCATACACACTGAGAGTTGATCAGAAGAGCGATGTTTACAGCTTTGGGGTGGTTCTGTTGGAGCTCATAACTGGTAGAAGGCCAGTGGGTGACTTTGGAGAAGAAGGTCTGGATATTGTGCAATGGGCGAAGATGAAAACAAATTGGAGCAAAGAAGGAGTGGTGAAGATACTTGACGAACGACTAATCAACGTGCCATTAAACGAAGCAATGCAGATGTTCTTCGTAGCAATGCTTTGTGTGCAAGAGCACAGTGTGGAGAGACCTACGATGAGGGAAGTAGTTCAGATGATTGCGCAAGCTAAACAACCTGAGACATTCCATGTACTATAATAATTAAGAGATATTATTATGTATACAAACAAAAATTTTTTGGCTGTACTATATAGAAGTGAGTGTTTCATATTATTTTTGCGTTTTTACTTTTTTAAGTGTGCCCCATTGAAAATCCTTTATACCCAGACTTCTCTCCTGTCTGGACTCCATCTATGGCGAAATCTGCCAAGCTTGCAACAAGAATGGGTTTTTGATTGCTTCTTCTTTTGTTTCCCTTCTATAAATTGTGAAGAGGTCAGAATTAGATGGCAAGAAATGGCTGCGCCAGCCTTCTCATATAGTTTTCATCTGCTAATATAGTTTTCATCTTCTTTAATTGTTTCATCATCTCTTCGCGCTCTTCTTTCTTCTTCCTTCCTTTTTTTTTTTTTTCTGTTAATAAAGGAAATATTTTGGTTTTGTGGACTTTGCAAACCAAAAAATTTGATTTTTAATTTTTAATATTTTAAATAAGTTAATATCTTGTGCTATTTTTTTAATCCCAACATATAATTAAATGTAATATCATTTTATTTGAAAGCATATTCCAAAGAGCTGGAAAATAAATAAAACGAAAAACAAGAATAATTTACACCAAGTATGGAAATAAAGGCGAAGAAAAGAATAATATTGTTTGTTAATTTTTATTGAGAAAATAAGGGCTTTATTTTAGGGACGACAATTTATAACCTAATCCGAATATGATACGGAGTTAACGGGTTTGAATTTTACATAAATAGTTTGAGTCAAAACGGTTTCAACACGATTCGATACCATTAAATATTATTTTAATATAACCCTAAAAATAACAAATTTAACACTATTAAAAATATTTTAATAATTATTTAATAAATAAGATAATCTAGGATTAATCTATTTAGTAATATATTAAGAATAATTTTTTAAAATTTTTAAGAAAATCCTTTTAATTTATTTTTTAATAATTATTTATGTTTTTTATATTAAAATGATATTTTTTTCAAAAGAATTTAAATTTGAGCTTAAGTTAATTGATACATTCTTTTGTTAAAAAAGTTATATTATACATTAAAAGAAAAATAATATGCCTCTTTAAAGAAAAAACTCCGCGTCTTTAACAAAAAAAAAAAAAAAACTTGATTTCTCAAATATTTTCCAAAAATTTTAGAAAATCAATAAGCTAACTTTTTAACATTATTTTTTTATTTTCTCAACTTGTCTTAAAAAGATTGTTATCTCTTTTTATCTTAGTCTAAAATATTACATTATTTCTTATAAAAACACCAAGCCTAATTGTTTAACATTATTTTTATTTCTTTAACAAAAAATACTGCACCTAAATAAAAAAAATCTTAAACATTATTTTTATTTTATTTCTCAAATCCTTAAAAAAAATCTTAAAAAACCAATCAGTCTAATCTTTTAACATTAATTTTTATTTCTTCAACTTGCACTAAAAAATATTATGTCTTTTTATCTCAGTCTAAATACTATATTATTATTAGAAAAATAATAAGCTTAATCTTTAACATTATTTTTATTTGATCAATAAAAAAATATACTACACCGGAATAAAATGTTTAAGAAATTATTTGATCTCTCAAATCTTCAAAAAAAAAAAATCATAAAAACACTAAACTTAATTTCTTTAACATTATTTCTTATTTATTTAACTTGCCCTAAAAATATTACATCTCTTTTTATTTTGTTCTAAAATATTAAGTTATTTCTCATGAAGCCCCAAGCTTACTTTTTAAAATTATTTTTTGTTTCTTCAACAAAAAATATTACACCTAAATAAAAATATATAAAATAAATTGATATTAAGAATTCTTTAAAAAATAAAAATAAAAAACACTAAACCTAATTTTTTAACATTATTTTTATTTCATCTAGTTGCCCTAAAAAATTTTATCTCTTTTTATTTCAGTTAAAGAGACTGCACTATTTATCTATCAAAAGTGAAGCCTAAATTTTTTTTAACTTTTTTTTTTTAACGAAAAAATTGTTATACCCAAATAAAAATATAAAAAATAATTTGATCTCTAAAATATTTTAAAATGTCCAAAAAAAATTAAGCGGCTTAATTTTTTTTAACATTTATTTTTAATATTACTTAGTTCAAAATATTACATTATTTAACAAAAAACATTAAAATTAGTTTTTTGAATATTATTTTTATTTTAATAAAAAATCTTGCACCTAAATAAAAATTATAAAAAATAACTTAGATCTCTAAAATCTTGATGAAATATTATAAAAGTACTAAACTTAATTTCTTTAACATTATTTTTATTTATTTAACTTGCCCTAAAAATATTATATCTCTTTTTATTTTTAAATAAAAACATTACATCTAAATAAAAATTATAAAAAATAATTTCATCTCTCATATCCTTAAAAACTGAGAAAAGTATTAAATTTTTTATTTTTTTTCAGCATGCCCTAAAAAACACAGAGGTAAAAATATATATATTTTTTATTTTTTAAATTTTATTTTCGTAAACTTGCCGTGAAAAACACAAAGTAAAAATAAATTTTTAAAAACTTTTTAATCTTTATTTTCTTATGCCCTCGCTAAATGGCTATGCCTAAATCTGTCTCGCTCCCCACCTTCACAGTTCTCACCCACAGTTCAACTTCCCCTGTAATCTCTCGCCGTTTCACCTTCACGAATCAGCCATTGGCTTCACAAATCGCGCACCACCTACACTGTTCAACTTGCTCAAATCTCTCACCGTCTTACCTTCACGACTCATGTCTCTGGCAGTCTGGCTCTCTCATGGTCTCACCTTCACAAATCACGCCTTAAAATTTCTTCAAAATCGCCCTTAATCTCTCTATTCACCAGCAAGCACCAACTCTCTGTTCACGCCTTCTTCGTGATTTCGCCCTAATTATCTCTCTCTCTGTCTCCATCACTCTGTTAACCAGTTCGGCAGCACACACTCTCTCACTGTTCACGTCTTCAAGCATCCGCGAGACGGCGAGGTATGACTTAGGTTCGAGTTTGATTTCTTCAAGCTCATAAATTTAATTAGATGTGTAGGGGTTTTAATCTCTTCAAGCTCATTATTTATATGAGCTAACTTAATATATGGGGATGTCTATGTCAAATCAACTTATACACTCTATTGTGGTGTTTCACCTATTGCTTTTAATAGTTTGGTCTTGGATTTGGAGTTTGCCATGCCATCAGAATTTGAAAAATTTTGTTTGACTTGTTATTCATAAGAGACTTCTTATTTATGACCTAAGGCGTAAAAGAAATATGATAGAACATACACTTGTTATGATATCTATCCTGAGATATTCTCCACATTCTTAAAGATTTTGAAATTGTTGCGTCTTATTAGAAGTCTTTTTGCTACATACTACATTTTTAGAGCTGCTATTGTGCTTATTTGACAATGTTTCTTTAGTAGAACATCCTTTTGTTACTCTTTTCTATGATTCTCAAGAACTTGGGAGATACCAAAATCGTTCTACAGTTCATACTCTGGATGATTCTCAACAGGTTATGAACAGGTCCAAAAGGTTATAACAGATCAAACAGTTCAAACAACTTATAAACAGTTCAAACAGCTTATGAATAGGTCAAACAGGTATATTTTACTACAGGTTAAAATGGATTAAATAGTTTATGAACAGGGTAAATAGGTTAAATTGGTTGTAAACAGGTTAATAATAAATGTATCGTGTTAGGTTAAACACGACACGAAAATGACATGTTTAATCAATCATGGTAAACGTGTCATATTCGGATAACCTGTTTATTGAACGTTTTGTGTTTGGATTTGTATATCATGGCACTATTAATAAACGAGTCGTGTTTAGGTTGATGTATCATGACACGGTTAAGACATGAGTTGACCCATTTATGACCGGTTGACACAAATTCTAGTGATATAGACAAATTTTGATTTGGGCCTCGAAAAAAATTTTTTGTCACTTCCAAAAGTTTGTGGGAGAGTATCAGGACGCGTTAGAAGTGGCATTGCGTGAAATCGCCTCATGGTTTGGTCATGGTAAACAAAAACAGGTTTATAAGTTCTTGAGTTTTTATTAAAACTTCGAATTCTAATATGGCAGCTAAATTTTGATTCAGGCCTCAAAATTTATTTATTTATTTATTTTTATTTTTTTTGTCTGAGAGTTTGTAGGAGGGTATTAGAATACACAAGAAGTGGTCTCACAGGAAAACTCATTGCGATTTGGTCATGATGAACAGAAAAAGTTTTTTCAGTTCTTCAGTTTTCATTAAAAACTTGAATTCTATTGATATAGCCAAATTTTAATTTTGGCGTCAAAAATTTATTATGTCAGTTTCGGAAGTTAGTGGAAGGGTATATTAGAATGTGCTGGAAGTGGTCTCATGTGAAAATCCCTTACAATTTTGGTTGTGATGAATAGAAACTGTTTTATAAGTTTTGAATCAATGTTTATTAAAAACTTAAATTTTACTAGGATAGCTAAATTTTGATTTGGGCATCAAAATTTTTTTCTTCGCTTCTAAGAGTTTGTGGGAAGGTATTAGAATGTGTTGAAAGTGATCCTACAAAAAGTCACATACATGGTTTTTTTAACATTTTGTACTGAAGGCGTAAACACACCTTCAGTACAAAAATGCCTTTAATACTGATTTGCCACTTTACACATTTGCATGATGCCTTATTGAACATTGACTCTGCCAAACTAGGATAAAGGAGTCAATATTTAAAAAATAGTGACGTTTGTGTAATTTTTTTAAATTTTAAAGGCAATCAGTTAGAAAATCCATACTCCAATGATATCTTTTAATTATCAGTGTCGTCCCTCTTTTCTGTATTTTCTTTAGTTCATCTGTTGATAATCGCATACAAAGGAAGAGCCGCAGTGGTACACATCGATTGCTTTCTTGATTAAGATGTTTTGCACTTCTGTTTGTTTGCTTCGTCTTTAGATTAGACTGCACGTCTGTTCTTTTGCTTCAATTATTTTCTCAGATGTTTCTTCTTCTGAGGAGTTTTTGTGGATTAAGGTGGTTTTGCTTCAAGTATTTCTTCTTCTTTTTCTTTAAAAAGAATTACAGTAATCTCCATTTCTTGTGCCAAATGCTATCAGATGTTTTCAATCTTGCTAGGTTTGAATCTTCTTACTGCACTTTGATTTTGAAGACCACATGTTCAACAAAATATTTTGGAGGAGATTTTCTATACTTTGTACTTGCCTTACTGCACTTTGACACTTCTTTTCTATTGCTTTATTAAGTAGGTTTTAGTCTAATGGTTGATTCTTCTTTGTTTGTTTTTACTGTAATTTTGAGTTCTTGTGGCAAATGCTAGCAAATCTGCTGGATTTTGCTAACTTTGTGGTTTCCTTACTGCACTTTGATTTGAAGACCACCCGTTTGACATAATATTTCATGGAAAAGTTCTATATTTTAAAGTTATTTTTACTGCACTGTGTCAAATCATTCAAACAGTTTTCCTTTTTTTGATTACGTGTTATATTTTTCTTTTCCATGCAAATCATATAAAAAGTAATTATGAGCTGGTAGAATGAAGGTTTGAATCTGCTAAACCAAAAATGGATTTTAAGTAGGTCCAAGTCTTAAAAAAAGCTGAATCTCAAAGTAGAATACATAAGACAGAAGAATTTTTTTTTAATATATATAATTCATGGAATTATCTTAATTCCATCTAATCTTATCATCACTATTTGATTCTGGTTTCTTTCTTGGAATTGTACAGGCATTATCATTACAAATGGAATGGAAAGAATGAAAATAAAAGCTTAAAACTGTTTTTTTTTAACAAATTCATAGGTGAAATTCATGTTGAATCATCATTATGGGCAATTGTCCAGATTTGTTGGAATTGTTAAACTTACTCTATTCAATTAATTGTTGGTAGATGAGTTTGTAGAAGTTTTTCCCATAATGTTTTATTGATTGCACATTATTTGATTTGGTCATTTATGTTATAGCATTAGCACACCATTCGCGTATGTGATTGTCAATTCTTGGAGCAAGCTTCTCCACATTGGTTTAAGAACAAGATCAAAGGGAAAAAAAAAATGCTAATTTGTAGAGAGCCTTTGAACTCGCCCAACTTGAAACTAGAGTTGTATGCATTTTGAGTTAGGTATTGCGTGTTAGTATGCCATTCTTTTGTGCTTCATGGATTTTGTTTCTCTGTATTGCTGATTTGGATTTATGTGAATTTGCATGATTTTCTGAACTGCATATGAATTTCTCTCTTTCTTCTCTATAGAAAAAAAAAATGGCAAACCATGAAAGAGTTCTTTCCTATTGCAGCCCAACTTGTCTCTAAGTGGCAGAAAATAACCACGTTGTGCTTACTTATCCTTATATTTCTGCTTTATTATTTCAATTCGTGAGAAAAACTCATAATTTGATCATACCAAGAGAATTATTACTTCATTGAGACTAATGCAACCATTTTTAGAATCAAGGTTGGTGGGAATTGGAATGGGATCTTTCATAGAATTGGTAAGAAGCTCTAATTTCAATTTGGATGTACGTCATGCTATTGAATTGCAAGAATTGGGTTCTACATTGTATTTAATATATCATTTAATAGCATTCTTTCTACTTATTTGTAGATTTCCAAAGTTGAATTTGTAATTACTCAATGTTTATCTTAGGATTTTCAAAGATATGATATGTTTTCAATTTAGGATATATTTGCAAAGATGTTTACATTAATCAGTTTAGAATTATATGTGAAGATGGTAGTAGTTGGGACCTGATCTTTGAAGTTTGTAATAGTACTCTTTAATTTTCCTTAGATTTTGAATAATGTATTTTTTAATGTTTATTTGGGAGATTGATCCGTAAAATGTGTTATATTTTGTGTTTAAAGAAATTTTATAGTTCAATTCTTTTTTATTTTTTTGGGTATCCTATTATTTCGTATTGTTTGTTTCAGTTTGAGCTTTTGAGTCCTCTTTTCAAAACGGTTTGATTTGGTTTTAATGCTCTTGCAACCTAATATATTTGTTATATGTTGTATGACATTGAAACTCATACTCAAAATATTCTTCTAATAGACTAAAAAAAAATCATTTGTAACTTTCAATAAGAACCAAGAAAAGTTATTACATTATTTTTTCTACATCATTTAAACTTCATGTGTAGTTATCATAAATTCATGACCTACATGGATTTTAATTTGAAAAAGAGAAAAACACTTGTCTTGGTATGTGTTTAACTTTGATGCCAGTGTAATGAAATTCTCAGTGTATTTTCCAGTTGTGATTTTACTCGAGATTTTTATGTTTATTTATTATTTTTCTTTGGCTTTTTGTGTTACTTTTACCTTTGATAGAGTGGAGTCGAGGAAGCAAATTCATATTGCCAACACATCTAGTTTGGAAAGCGTTAGTTGATTTGAGTTGGATGTTAATTTTACTATAGCAGGTAAGCTGTTTTTTGTTACAAAATACATGAGATAACTCTTAATTTGGTACAACAATATATTTTCATTCTCAAATTATGTTGAGTTTTCACACTTCAGTTTAAATACAGAACGATAGCCAACCCCATGTAGTTGGGAAAAAGCTTAGTTGAGTTTAAATACCAAAAGCACTTGTGCCCTAACCTTAAGCTTACACTTAAAAATGCATAAACATTCGGTAATTGTATGTCTTCTAGCTTATTTATCCAATTATTTTGTATATTCCACTGTCTTATTTGTAGACTGTTATGCAGTGAGTGAGTGTGTGTGTGTGAGAGAGAGAGAGATGGACAAAGAGATTTGTTGAGAGATCTAGAGAGAGAGGTGTCGCCTAAGAGAGGTAGAGGGTAGAAGAAACAGACATGTTGAGGTAGATGGAACTGCGTGATAGGGTATAAAATTTCTTTAAAAAATTAAAGCCCTTAAAGAAAGAAGTTTGCAATGACCTCCTCCAGCACCCAGACCACTGCCTATTCATTGCAGGGGCTGGCACCTAGTCACCTCCTTGACAACATTGGTTTCGCTGCCTTGGCAACACAGGTTTCATGCCCCTTTTATGCAGTTATGAGCTTTTTTAAGTCGCAATGCTTGGTGCATAGGCTTGTTGGTAGAAAATGTGGTCAGCATTGATTTTTTGCATGAAGTAAAGAGTGTTATGCGTTCTTCTTCCTTTCACACATCATTCTTTGTCTACCCTAAAACTTGAATGTATTTGATTAGAAAAAAAAAATTATAAATTTGATGATGCTTGTGTATTTTCAATATATTTATTATTAAGTTACTTGTTACCATAAATCGAATGGTATGTCTCAATTTTATTTCCAAATATTCCAATAGTAATAATACCTAAACCGACGCATATCTTTTCTTAATATATCTTGAATCTGGTTTTCTTCAAAACTTTGTTGCAGGATTTCCCGATGTGCTGAAAGTCACATGGAGCACAAAATAGAACTAAACTCCAATACTCTTTACTTGCCCTCAGTTAGAATAAAGCAAGAAAGCACATTGCAAGATAGCGCAGTAGGCATCAAAGCAGAGCAGTGCTTTCCATTATTCCTTAATTTCTATAAAGTCTTAAAAAGAAAAGCTACAGAGCTAATCTATTATTGCTCAAAATGTGTTCTTATTAAGAAGCTTGCAATGTTTTTTTCATCCAGGCTCCTTCTAAAGTGCCCCCTAGGAGTGCTCAAATCCGCCTCATAAGTAGTCATCCTGAGGTTTATGAACCATGTGATGATTCATTTGCATTAGTTGATGCTCTCTTGGCTGATCGGACAAACTTGTTGGCACATCGACCGACAATTTGTATTGAAGTTGGTTGCGGAAGTGGTTATGTTATTACTTCATTGGCGTTAATGCTTGGGCAGGAGGATGCTGGGCTTCACTATTTTGCTACCGACATTAATCCACATGCAGTGAGAATTACCTGCAAGACACTGGAGGCTCATGGAGTCCATGCAGAGGTCCTCTGTGGTGATGTTGCATCTGGCCTGGAGAAGCGTCTAGGAGGGATGGTGGATGTCTTAGTTGTGAACCCGCCTTATGTGCCAACACCAGAAGATGAAGTAGGTCGTGAGGGGATTACATCTGCTTGGGCTGGTGGAGAGAATGGGCGTGTTGTAATTGACAGGATTCTACCTATAGCAGACAAGCTCTTGTCAGAAAACGGCTGGTTGTACATGGTCACTCTTACAGCCAATAATCCCTTACAGATATGCGTTCTTATGAGGGAGAAAGGGTATGCATCAAGGATAGTTGTTCAGAGGTCTACAGAGGAAGAGAGCCTCCATGTTATCAAGTTCTGGAGGGATGCCGAAGTCAGAGAGGCAAAGGAACCAGCTCCTGCAGTGATGGACTACCTGCTTTCCCAGTTCCCGCGCCTGTCCTTCTGGAGGAATGGTGGTGGTAGCAGTAGTAACGGCTAAACTTTGATGGAGCAACTATTGTTATTTTTGGTCTTTTAAGTATACTTGGTGAGAGAAAAAGAATACAGTAAGGTTTGCTGCATTCTGTTTTTGCCTGATTTCTTGTACCTTTCAGCGAGCTGAACCCACTTAATGGAAATGCTGGATTGAAGCACAGGGGGATCTCGCTCTCTCTCAATCTCTTTACCACCCGAAGCAATGATTACAAGCATCAAACTTGACATGTAATTATTATGATTGTTATTGTTATAACATTTCTTTCTTTTTAATAAATCAATTTTAGAATTTGAACTCATGCCACGCTTCGTATTGTTAATTATACATTTTGAACAGACGCTCGTTCCCTTGATGACAGTTCCTGTGAGTACGTCACCAATAGTCATTACAGGAACACTTGCCATTATGGAATATGTGGAACCGATTCCTGTCTCGAACTATGATTTCTCTGCCTACCATTTTTGAGATGATCTTTGTGGCTTCATGACAATCTGTACAAACTCTCAGATTCTTCACAACCCGAATAGTTGTTCCCTCGCTAGTGCTGATAAGCCCAAATGCAATTGCCAACTTTTCACTGTGAGTGGACAGTGCATCTTCCTTCTCTTCCTCATCCACACTATGAGACACAATATCTGTTCTTGGCTTGTAACCCGCTGCCTTCATTCTTGCTCCCAATTCGCTAATCATTGCATATATCTTATCAGCTTGAGGATGCGATCTATCTCCGACCAAGAATTCATGTACCGTGTTATCTACTTCAATCCAACTACACCCTGGAGTTTTCCTCACCCCATTTTCCCGCATTCTCATCCTACATCTTGCTGCATCATCTAACCTTCCTGTTGAAGCATAGATGTTCGCAAGATACACGTAACTTCCAGAGTGGTCAGAGTTCAGTTCAAGTATGTGTTGCACTACACGCTGTCCTCGGTCATGGTCTCTGTAAATCCTACAACCTCCAAGCAATGCACCCCAAACTATGGCATTTGGTTCCATTGGCATTGAATTGATCACTTCCTCAGCTTCACAAAGTTGCCCAGCTCGGCTTAGAAGATCCACCACACACCCATAATGCTCTACGGTGGGACTCATTCCAAACTCTGGTTCCATCGATTCAAAATACTGAAGCCCCTTATCGACCAAGCCAGCATGAGTACATGCAGATAGTAACCCCATAAAAGTGACCTCGTTTGGGTTCATTCTGCTCTGAAGCATTTCAGAGAAGTAATGGAAGGCTTCTTCTGCTTGCCCATGCATGGCAGACCCACAAATAATTATACTCCATGTTATTACGTCTCTATCCGTCATTTTATCAAAAACACGTTTAGCATCTCTTAGGCATCCACATTTTGTGAACATATCCGTCAGAGCATTTCCCAAAAACAGACTTAACTCCATTCCACTTCTACTAATGAATCGATCCACCCACTTACCCAAAGCAAGTGCACCCAAGTGTGCACACGCTGATAACACACTTATAAGAGTCACATCATTGGGTGTAACACCACCCACTTCTTGCATTTGGCGAAAGAGGACAACCGCATCAGCATATTTCTCGTTCTGCACGTACCCGGCAATCATAGCATTCCAACAAACTACGTTTCTCTCAGGCATCCCATCGAACAGATCACGAGCAGCTTTCACGTTCCCTGATCGGGCAAAGCCTGCTATTATAGTCGACCGCGTAACGAAATTCCTCTCGATCATTCGATCATACACTGTCATTGCAGACTCCATATCCCCATACGAAGTGTACCCTGAAACTAATACATTCCAAGATACCACATCTCTCACTGTCATCTCATCGAACAACTCCCGTGCAATCTCCGGACACCCGAATTTGAAATACATGTCCATGAGCGAATTCCGAACGAAAAGGTTGAATTGGTAGCCCATTTTCTCAACTAGAGCATGAACCTTGCGGCCATCGGCGATTGAAACAAGGCCAGCACAGGCCTTGAGGACAGAAGTGTAGGTGTAATCATCAGGGTTAGCATTACAAGCAGAGGAGAGTAGTAAATTGAAGTAGTGAAGGGTGTCTGTCCATTTGTGATTCTGAGCGTGAGCTTTGAGAATGGCATTCCAGGCGATGAGATTGGGCTTGGGAAGCTGTGAGAAGATGAGAGCAGCGTGGTGGGATTTGTAATGGGAGGCGCAGACGCCGATGAACTTGACGGCGATGAGATTTTCATCAAGTTCAGGTGGCGCTGCAGTAACGACGAGCTGCGCTTGTAGCTGCAAGAGTTGCTTCATGGTCAGCTCGGCAGCGCATTTTAGCACAAGTGTTGTGAGCTTCCGGTGATGGTGTTGGTTCAGCTGAAGGGCCAGATTGAATTTGAATCTATCAGGGAGAGAGATAGCGCGCGCCAGCAACGATGCTCAACGGTGATTGTGCGGAGGGTACAAGTACGAAGTACCACACAAATTTGCTGACTCCTAACTCGTCAAGTCGATCCACTTAACCCATTTGTTAGTCATTCCTCCCGCCTGGCCCAGCCCTTTTCATTTATTTAATTATTTATTTCTTTCAAGGAGCCAGCGCTTCTATTATGAAAAAGCACCATTTTTCTTTCCCTCTTTCTCTATTTTATTTTTAAATTTTATTTTTGCTTTTGTAGCCAAAGTGTTTAATTACTTCTGGAAATTAGTTTGAAAGGGTGGTATAAAGACGAATTATTTCGGAGGAGAAATCAAGTTTTAGCTTATTTGTATTCATTATACTAGTGAAAGCAAAGAGTGCGTCACGGAGACACATAAAGACATTTGCATGCAATTAAATGTTAATGTCATCGTATCTCTTTAATGCTGCTCCTTTCAAGTGGGTCAGTATATATATTTATGTGTGTATACGGCTTTAATTTTATATATGAAACTCAATCAAGCACAATGGGTGATCCTTCCACTCCACCAGGGCAGTCAATTAGCTCATTTGGCTTTCAGCCTAAGAAATTTCCAACCAAAACCATACACTCTTCCGCCAAAGGTTGAAATATGCCACAGCTTGCTCTATTATTATCACTTTGCAACCATCACTATCACATTTGAATAACAAAACTATGCTTAACCTAACATTTAACTTTAGGCTAAGTCATATATCTGCTGACAAAAATCTATTATCTACATTTCCAACTTCTTCTACAAATATCTTCCATTTATCAGAAAAAAAAAGGTATTTCCTCATACAAAATTTTTGAAAATATGGATTGAATGTTCATTTTTTCTGCATCCCCAAGAAAATCACAAGTATATATATATATATCAGATTTCTTTTTCTTTTAAAAAAAATAGAGGGCCCAGATCTAAGCAGCATGTGGCTATATATTTTTGATGGTACTACAGTAGTGGGTTGAATTAATAAATACCCAGCAGGCAACAAGCTACCTAAATATTTCACTCAACTATATATATATATATATAACTAGTCTCGTCCCTGCCAGACTGGCCATGAAGAGCCTAGTCAAATTTCGCTCCATCTGTAATCACAAAATAAAATAAAGTAAAATAAACCCTCAAAGACGCGTTAATTTTTGTATTAAATTACAATAAGATCATAAAGGAGCATGCATTGATATCTGAAGAAATTACATAGCACAAGCATGGAATGAAATAATAATTTCACATCAAACGAAAGCATGCTTATCACATTAACATCGAAACCTTCTTACAATAAAATTTAAAGGGTGGTAAGTTAAAAACAATAGGGAAGAGATCATTAATGCTTTCTGATTTCAAGAGTTGAGTTTCCCAACCCTAATCATGATGCAACTGTTTGAACAAATAAACAAAACTTATCTATATAAATATAAACGAACAAATCAAGGCACAGGCAGAAGAAAGCAACATATTTTGCGGGACAAGCTGTTCACTATACGGCTATACCCTTCTATAATAAATACGCGTCACAACCAGAAATCCCCCCAAACCATAAATACACACAAACGATAAAGCCAAACAAAAAACCCGTCTCCTACTTTTCTTGGAGCTACCCTCCTAGCCTCCTCCTCTCTTCTTCTTCATCAATGCCGACATCAACATATCTATAGCCCCCCTCCCCTTCTCTTTCTCCCTTGCCCTCTTCTTGTCAATCTATCTGTTGCTTCATTCTGGAGACACAACGCCAATGTCCACGTCTCTCCTCCTCTTGTTCCTCCTCATTTTCTTCACTAATGGGTCCCTCCCGACTCCTGCATTTATCCATTATGATCACAATCACCCATTTCAGCTGGACTTAATTCATATGCATTCACCTCTCCTCTCCCCACCCAAGACCCAGATCCAACGTGTAAATGATCTTCTTCGTAGCGACATCATTCGCGTTCAGATCACCTCCGACAAAACCCGTCGACGGAGAAAAGTCTCCGAAATTAGTACTGATTTTAACAGGAGGAGCCCCTCTTCCTCAGCCATTGCTCCACTCTCTTCTGGTTCTTATGCCAACACTGGACAGTATTTTGTTCAGTTTCGAGTTGGGTCTCCCTCCCAGAAATTCCTACTTGTTGCAGACACCGGAAGTGACCTCACTTGGATTAATTGCCGTTACCATAGCTGTCGCCCACATCGTAATTGTCCGAAGAGAATTCGTGGAAAAAGATTCTTTAATGCTGCTCGTTCCTCAACCTTCAAAACTATTCCTTGTTCAACCAAGACGTGCCAGAGTCTTCCATTTTCTCTTGCTCGATGTCCCACTCCAACCACCCCTTGCCAATACGATTACAGGTATATATATATACATATATCATTAAATACTCTCTTCCATGTACCTCTTTTGTCAGTATTTTTTTGTTTTCCACTTGATATACATAGTTCTCTCAGGCCTTTACTTGTAACTTTTAGGTAAAGCCGTATCTATATGTTGAAAGATCCACCGGCTTTGAAGATTAATTCTATTCATTTCAATGTAGTTTTAGCTTATGAGCTAGTGGGTGGTGATGAGCAGTATATAATTTAATTAACTAACCAAACAACAAGCAGCTTAAGTAGTTAGCTAGCTAAATGTACGCAATTAGCTGTTTGATTCTAAGGATATGGAGTACTTAATTAGCTAGTTACTAAACTTTGAAATAGATACACAGATGGGTCATCAGCAAAAGGAATCTTTGGTAACGAGACAGTGACGGTAGGCCTAACAAGTGGCAGGAAAATGAGGCTGCCCCATGTAGTAGTGGGTTGCAGCTCATCTGCAACAGGCTCAAGCTTCCGTTCATCCGATGGTGTACTTGGACTTGGCTACAGCAATTACTCCTTCATTGTGCAATCCAGCAAGAAGCTCGGTGCCAAGTTCTCTTACTGCCTAGTCGACCATTTGAGCCCGAGAAACGTGTCTAGTTACCTCACCATTGGTTCCCATCCCAATGCCTTAACAAAGAAAGTTGATTTGTTAGCAAATATGAGATACACACAGCTTGTGCTCGATGTGTTCCAGGCACTCTACCCTGTGAATGTCGCAGGGATATCAGTAGGTGGCGTTATGCTGAAAATTCCATTAGCGATATGGGATTTGAGTGGTCAAGGGGGAGTTATAGTTGATTCTGGTACGAGCTTGACGTTTTTAGCACAGCCAGCTTATCAAGTCGTAATGGAAGCACTCAGGCTTCCATTGTTGGGATTCAAGACAGTTGAAGTGAAGCCATTTGAGTTCTGTTTCAGCTCCGAAGGCTTCCAAGAAGCATTGGTGCCTAAATTAGTGATACATTTTGCGGATTCAGCTCGTTTTGAGCCACCAGTGAAGAGCTACGTGATTGATGTGTCCAAAGGTGTCAAGTGTTTGGGATTCATGCCAAATGGGTGGCCTGATATCTCCATTATTGGGAACATAATGCAGCAGAATTTCTTATGGGAATTTGATATTGCTAGAAAGCGATTGGGATTTGCACCTTCAACCTGCACTACTAATTAATTGATGATCACATGAGGAAGAAGAAAGGTCACTCTGTTCTTGATGAAACAAGCTTTGTAATTTTTTTTTTTTTTCCTTTTTGGATTGTCTACCATGCATGTGTTCCTTCATTATACATAAACTTATCTTAATTAATCTAATTTTTTATGTTCATGAACATGCACAGTACAGCGTGTGCATGGAAGAAATAGATCAGATTAATTAATCCCAACCCCTAATGTATCATTATATTAATTAATTTGATTGCAACACCTGTCCTGTGGAAGGATTGTTTTGTGTGGTAAGGTTTTGTTTGTTTGGGATTTGGTGTCTCAATCAACATTAATAAATGAGCCGTAAAAAGGCAACCCGCAGTTAATAAGTAAGGCCATCTATTCTTCTCCATGATATGACCTCAATTATTTAGGACTGCCCCTTTTCAAAATATTAATTAACTAAGGATTTTCTGAAAGTGGTTGGTGAAAAAAGCCAATCAACCACAAAAGCAAATCCTATTAAATCCAATTTGAAGAAGCAAATTCCATTAGCATTAATTCAGAAACGGATATTTTGCTGACATCAATAGCAATCGTCCTTACACTTATTTAGAAGACAACCATCATATCATGTGGAAAGCTCTTGCCAAGGCCCAAATGCCAATAATTGTTGCATATAGCTAGCAAGCAAATTGCCATAGTAAGTACAAACAAATTAGCAGGTAATACAGACATATATATATATATATATATATATATATATATATATATATATATAGCTTTTCTCTTTTGAGTGTTCATCTATTAAGTAAGATCAAGAAGGCAAGACATAACAGATCTATATATGAATATGAATCAATTACTATGATCCTCAATCTACTTTTATTTAAAGGAGCAAAAAGCTTATATTCATTGAGGAAGAAAAAAAAAAAACTCAAACTCATCCAATATAAGTGAAGGAGTTTAAATATATATGGTTATGGCTAGTCAATATAAATTAAAGTATGCCCTCCTCAAGGAAAGATAGTTGAAGTTTGAAGCAATTTCAAGATACTAATGAAAAAGATTTTTTTTTTTTTTTTTTTTGAAATTTGCTTTTGTTTTGGCATGGCTTGCACTCTAAACTTTCCCGTGACATGAAAAAGAGGAGATGAAGCTGATAAGGCAAGAAAGCTTGTTAGATAATTAGGACCACTTAGGATCCTATTGAAGGAGCCGGAATGCTGTTGGAGATTAATTATACTATTCATGTATATTCCTTTTGTTTTTTGTTTTTTTTTTTTCTTTTTCCTCTAAAGTAAGACTACTTTTCTTTTCTTTTTTTTAAATTCAAATCTTTCTGACTTAATTATAACTAACACATCTATCTATAATTGCACAAATAATACAAAATTGCCTCATGAGTATCTTAGGGATTGTAGCTTGCGACTTTTTGGAAATTTTAAAGTATTGAATTTTAAATTTTTGTGACATTTTTCTTCACGTTATTTTGGTGTATGTAACCTTGACCAATGTTTATTATATATTAGGATCAAGTTGATATATACTTGTGCTTGGTCAAACATATATATATTTATATATATATAT
>JAJIYU010005820.1:0-21696 GCA_030144865.1 Tinospora cordifolia | reverse complement strand
TTTTTTCATTTAACTATCAAATTAAGGTTTTATTTGTTTGATTTTCACTATAACTATAATTTATTTTATTTTTAGTGTGTTATCCCACAATTTGCACCCATAAATTGATTTTGAAATTAATTTATTTAATTATTTGACAAAATTCTGGGGTATTACAGACCCCTAGAGTTCCAAGTGGGTGACAAGGTACTATTTAGGATAAGTCCTCAAAAAGAGATTAAGAGGTTCGAATATAAGGGAAAGTTATCGCCTATATTTGTTGGTTCATTTAAAGTACTTAGAAGGATTGGGGAGTGCGCCTACAAGTTATACTTGCCGAACCAAATGCCCTCGGTGCATGATGTCTTCCATGTATCAATGCTGAGAGAGTACGCACCTGATCCCTCTTACATAATCCATTGGGAGGAAGTGAATATCCAAGATGATGCTACTTATAAAGAAGTGGTAGTGAAGATCCTTGATCACAAGGCAAAGAATATAAGAATGAAGATATTACCTTAGTGAAAGTCCCCTAGAAGCATCATGGATTTAAGGAAGCCACCGAGGAGCTAGAAAGTGAAATGATGGCTAGGTATCCACACCTTTTTACTAAAAATACCTGAGGAAATGATACCCGAATAAGTGTGTACAATTTCAAGGATGAAATTCTGTTTAAGGAGGGTAGGTTGTAATACCCTAAAAAATTTGTACGAAATGAAATTAAATGATATGTGCAACATCGTTTGGGAATTAAATGATAAATAAGATCAATTCATCATAAATTCATTTTTTTCGTCAACTAACAAGTTCATTTGTTGAAAATGTCTCGGTGAAATGAAAATTGAGAAAAGGAATTGAAAGTGTACTCGAAATGAAAACAAGATCCAATTAGAAACCAAATGAAATCACACACACATGGTGGAACATCAAAAAAAAAAAAAAGAGGAATGAGGAAAGAAAGAGAAAATAGAAAGTTTCCCATGAGCTCAATTAGAATGGTATCCTATGTTGACCATGAGCACACTAAAGAATCAAGAATAGAAGTTCCCGTGATCCATGAGCACAAGAGATGAAAATAGAAGTTTCTAAATGCTGGTCCTTGGCACACAAAAGAGAAGAAAATCAAACTACAAAGTCCCCAAACCATGAACAAGAGAATGAAATAGAAACTTCCATGCTTGCACATTATGGAAAGTTTCCAAACTCAAAACTATCCAAGCCTTGTTGCCCAAATCTTGTTGATCATGTGCACACCACAAGGGAAAGAACCAATATAGAAAGTTGCCTACCTCACCAATCCAAGAATAGAAGTTCCTAAGTGTAGTGAGCACTTCAAAAACTTGACACACAAGGGTAAGCCAAAAATAGAAGTTTGCTTAACTCATGTGCACACTAGACTTGACACAAAAAAGGAGGAAATTTGTAATACCATGAAATTTTGTACTAAATGAAATAAAATGATAAATGAAGTCTAATTCATTTCTAGAATCAATTGCAAGTTTAAATTTGCTCAAAACATCTAAGAAGAGTGAAATTTAACAACAAGGAATGAAATGAAATGAAATGGACACCTTAAATGGTTTAGACATGCAAAATTCATTTCATTTGCACAAATCAGAGTTCATTTACTTGGTATGCATTAAGAAAATGTAAATTAGGAAAGAAAAAAGGGAAAAACCTACCCAACTAAAGGATATGAATTTTTATTAAATTAATGTGAACCTAAAAGGGCTTAAATCCTAGCCAAATGAGAGATATGAATATATTTTAAATTCATGTGGACCCAAAAACATGTAATCACCCCTAAGCATGTGCAAGTCACATGGGTGATGATGCCATGATCATGAACACCCATACCCTAGAGATGTCCCACATTGTTTAGAAACCAAGAAGGATGATCTCATGTACACACAAACAAAGATCATGTGCACCACCTACATTCACAAAACGTCCCATGTTCACAAACCCTAATCTTAGCCATCACCTCTTATGTTCATTAAGTGTAATAGAAAGTCTTTGAGAAAGGAACTTGTCGAAACGTCACAAACAAAGGAAGAAATGGATAGAGAAAGTTTCCTAAGCTCAGGATACCTTAATCTTGGTGCCACAAAGAGAATTGACCATCAAGTCCTCACTTTGAAAACCCTAGCCATCCCATGAAGTCATGCATACTGTAACACCCCAGAACTCTACGAGCACGTTACGTCACGAGCAACAATAAGACAAATGATTAGTTTATTTATTATAAAATAATAAAAAAATTTAACACATGTAAACTTATTTTATTTATGGCAATGAAATATTTGTATTGATTAACACATATAAATTAGTAATATATGGTATTAGTAATACACATAATTTTATGGCAATAAAAATGAGTGAATTACAAAATTAAATGGTAAAGTATCTATAAACTTATAATAAAGATTAATGAGTATATAGAGAATATAGATATGAAATTTATAATAAGGTTTATATATATAAGGATGATTAGCATATATCAAAAACATTAAACTATATATATATATATTTAAAAATTTATAATGAAGTCTAATATAAATCAACAAGATTAGGGAAAAACAAAGAGAGAGAAGAAGTTTTTAGGGAGCTCTCGGCCAAACTAGACAGTTCTGGTTTGACGGTGCTCTTGTTGAGGAAGAGGAAGAAGGAACGAATGAAGGGGAGGTTGTAGCTGCATCCCTATGGTGTGCTTAGTGTGAAGGAAGAAGAAGAAGGACACTGAAGAAGAGAACCAGCTCTGCTGGTTTTGCAGCTACTGCTACGATGAAGAAGAAGAACCAAGAAGGAAAGAATGAAGCTGTTGCTACTGCTTTGAATGAGCAAACGAAGAGGATGGCTACGAGTAGCCAATTTCTAGTTTTTTGGGATGTTCAAAACAAGGACGAAGAAAGAGATTCAAGAGGAACTCAACTGTAAGTGCATCGGGTGCTGTTGTTGAGAGGTGCATGAGTTGGGTATGAAGAACATAGGAAGGAAAAATGCAGGTAGCTGCTACTGCAATTTGAAGCGTAAATAAAGAAGCTGATGCTGCAAATTGTGAAGAAGAACAGAAAACGGAAGCATGTATGTGATCCGAATGACAGGGTGTTGAAACAAAGAAGTTGTAGGCGTCGTTGCATGAGCAGGGGAAGGAAATGGGAACAGAACAACGGTGCTCTGTTGCTGTTGTTGTTGCTACTGCTATTGATGCTGTTGTTGCTGCCGTTGTTGTGGTTGTTGCTGCTGCTATGTTGAAGAAGGAGAACGAAGAAGCAACGAACAGAGGAAGAACTGAGGCAGTTGAGGATTGCTTGGCTATACATTCAAGAAAACAGAGCAAGGGAGAAGTTGCCATGCGGGAAGAAAAATATTAGATAAGAAGATTGGGAGCAGTCGCATTTCTGGTTTGGAGTGAAGAGCAGGGAACGAAGTTATGCAACAAATGTATGTGGATTACTAGTTGGACGTGGAAAGGGGGAAGAAAAGAAGAAAAACCAGCTGGCTGTCAATGTTGCTGTTGGTCCATGACAATGAAGAAAATGAGAGCAGTGTGTGTGATTTGGTTGCAGCTGCCACGAAACATGAACAATAGAGTGAAGAAGAAGAAGCTGGTATATGGTATGATTTGGAGTCTTGTGAACGTGTGGTAACGATTAGAAGAGAGGAATGAAGAGATGCTACCGTTGTTGTGTTGGTTTGAAGAAGAAGCTAAGAACGAAGAGGGGTGATGTGTGTTGGATCTCTACGCATAAAATCGTGAGGAACAATCTGTTGTGCGCGTTGAACAACAGTGTCTGTTTTGCTGAATGAAGGTTCGTTATGTTAATTTAAGTTTATGTGGGAGTTGGCTAATGTCTCGGGTCCGTTGCGTTATTGGTTTAGATAGTACATTATTGAGGGGGATATTATGGTGTATGATGTTCCAGTAAATAATAGGGGAATGAAAAGGAGAATGAAGGAGAAGAATGATGAAAGGTATTTGTGAGTTAGGACTTGAATGTGATTGTGTTTGGTGTGTCAACTGTTAGTGGTGATTCAAGTTGAGGAATGAATAAACAAAGGTGAGAATTATGCTTGAATGCTAGCCATGGTGTGCGTGATTGGCTAGTTTGAAGCTTGATGGGGGATTCAAACTTGTTGGAAATTAAATTGAATATGTTAGGTTATTGGACAATAAGTGTAGTGGCTGGACTTTTGGGTTCTCATTGGAAGGTTGAAGTAAATCAACTTAGAATTTGATTAGTGTGATCGAGATCTTATGAAATGTGAAAAGCTGAAGGAATTGTTGTCAGTCAACTACTTGATATATTTGAAAAGAACCCTCTGGCTAGGAGAACTCTTCTTTCTTTCTGAGTTGAGTAGATGTTTGAACAGATAAAAGCCAAACCTTTTAAAATATTTCAGTTCCTTCTTTATCTGTTACCAACAGGGAAAACATCTAATATATATGGCCTGTGGAAGAAGAAAATCTGGCTGATTTTCATACTGTGACTCAATGCATTGCTCCAACAAGGGTTAATGATCAATACTTAACAAATGTTCTCTTGATCTCCAAGTTTCCAACTATCATTGTTGGAATGGAGGTGTCACACGGTATTTCTGGTTAGTATGATTTACTTTCAATTACTGTAGTAGTTAGTTTTAGATAATGATCGTTGATTTCTCACTATAAGGTATCTATAAGAGTACAGTTGTCCAAGGCTAAAATGGTAGAATCTCTATTCAAGCAAGTCTCAGACAAAGAGGACAAAGGCATTGTTAGGAAGCTGCTTCTAGATTTCTATATGAGTGCAAGAAAGAGAAAGCCTGATCAAGTGGTGTTTCTCGGATCTTCACATGTTAGAGTACCAAGGATCTCGCAGGAAAGCAAGGTTGCCCTGATGATCGGTAGAATTAGGTGGGCGTGACTTCCTTGCTCATATGTATTATATAGATTTAAAATTCAAAGCATTTATTTGAGTAGTTCTAGGTTATTAGAATCTTATTAAGAAATTGATTGAAATTGTTTGGTTTAATTAAATAATGTGTGATATATGATGAGTAATTTAGATTCATGCATAATCAGTTGATGACATGATTGAATGTAACACCTTGCATTTAGATTTACTTAAATATGGCATGCATGACTAGGAAAATATGCTTTTAGGTCCCATTGGTTATATTATACACATTATCATGTTAACTTACGTGCATAAGTTGGAATTATTTTTCTAGTGTATTGTATGCTGCTTGATGTGATTGATATTGTTTGTAAAAACTAAAATGAGATGATGGTTTATTAAGAATCTACGTACCGGTGTGATTGACTAGCCCAAGGTGGATTGAGATGGCATCTCCTGTATGTCACTACTTGAGATTGATGAGCCACAAGGCGGATCGTAGGTATTTCCAACCAGTGCTGACTCTGACAACTCGAAGTCTTTGGGAGATGGTATGATGCCATGGTAAGTACTCTCTCTTTGGCTGTGATGTGAGTGTCGATTAATTTTAGACGATTACTGAGACGCTCTGAGATTAGATTGGATCACAGGGAATACTAAGAGGCATCTCAACCCTCTTCTGGTCTTAGACTTCAACCAAAACAAATAAATGTTTGAAACACCTAATATTTGAAAGTGTTTGTAATGTTTTGGATTGGGTCACCTAATGCATGTGATGTGTAGGAACGATCCACTGGACTTTCGAGCTCACTCCCACTTTATTTTTTTTAGGTACACATAGACGTAGAGTATGGTAACTAACATATGAAGACTTGCACTTTAATTTGACACTTCATTGGGGAGGTAGTCCGGGATAGGTGGTATTGGAAGTAGTATTTTGTTCAGTTTTTCTAAAATGATTTTCATGTATTTATTTGATTTTAAATTCAGTTAATTAGATTTGTGAACAATATCACACATTTAACATTTCTGTTTTAATACAAGTTTTAAAAGATTTTCGCTACATTATTCATAAATTATATTGCAAAATCCAGTGAATGTATTGAGAAATTATTTTGATCTTTTGTTTTTTTATAGAACATCTATATTGACACTGACTTGTGAACAAAAGGTTATGAACTAAATTTTGAAGAAAAAATATTTTTGACAGAGGAAAATTTTAGTAACATCTTGATTTTCATCGGGCGACGATCCACATGTGAGACAACAAGTGATAGGAGGTCCAGTTGAAAATTGGAGTGTTACAAATATGGTATCAGAACTCAGTAATATGATACACTGGGCTAGATTTGAGTTCACCGAATATGATTTTCGCTGGAATGGAGAATTTACTGAATTTGATTTTTAGTGAAAATAAATTTCATCATTTTGATTTCATTGAATAATGAGTTTTCTTGGATATGATTTTGGAAAAGGGTAGTATGGGTAGAGGTGTAAAGGTGAGGAAGTGTTGCCAATAATTGAGTACTGTTATTGATGTGATCCAAGTAGAGGTAGTGATTCCTGATAGTTGACTTGATTTCAGGGTAAAGGTCCCTGAAGGGCTGATCTGGTTAGATCTTCTTCTTCGAAAGTATGTACCCGAGGGTTCACCTTTATGTTGATTAAAGGTCCCTAGAAGGTTTCATTATCATTCTAAAAGGAACCATGGTGACAATACTCGAAATGGATGGTACCATGAGAAACAATTGTATAAAACTAGATAGAGATTAATATTAGGTGGCTAGAAGTTTGGGAAAAGATTAGGGTGATGCCAACGAGCTCAAGCTCATAGTTGCAAGTGTGAGTCAAGGCGGTGGTATCACAAAGACGTTTTATGAAGTCAAACTTGGCAATCTTATGAAAGGATCTATTAGCCAAGTGAAGTATAAAGACCTTAGGTATAGGTAGAGATTGAGTGCTGTTTCAGAAGTACAGTGGATCATAAATAAACTAAAAGCTTATAGGGCATAGGCTAGAGGCTGATAACGTGTTTGAATACACACTTGTTTGGTCAGGACCCGAGTTTGGGAGGAGCCCGTATCTTTGGTCTCTATGTAAGATGGGGTGCATAGGGATTTGGGAATATGGAGGAATCTTGAATTCGGAGAATGACAGACCATGTTTGGTCAGTGATCGATTTCTTTGGCCGAACTCATACGCATTGTATTGTATTGGGATGGGGCGGTACAGTATGGTGGGGCTTGCATCAGCCTTAGAAACGTCTGTGGGTACGTTGTCACGCTATTTTTAACTAAGGATCCAGTTAAAAATGGTAGGACATCTATAGTTATGGATATCGGGACACTTGCGCTATTGTTTGAATGTAATGTAATTCCAGGTGAAAGTCTATGTGGAAGGGCAAGTGTGGGATGGGGCACACGGACCTGGAAGCACAGATGGAAGCTTTGGGATTGCATTTTGCTAGTGTGCATTGGTTAATTGGTTGTTGGGTGATTGTTTGTTATATATATAGTTTGATTATTTAAGTAATATAACCCAAACTCCTATACTTAGAAAACAGATGAAATGCTACTGACTTAGAAACACAAACCCCTAGACAACTGAAACAAAACGAGAAGTTAGAAACTATGCACCTAGAGTCACCTTAGCACGATAAATACGAAAAGGGTAGAGGTGGATTAGAACAAGTGGTGATTGTTATATATCACATTATTCGAATGCTGAGGAAGACAAGTATATGTTAAGATCTAGATTTTTACAAAAGAATAGTTAGACATTATCTGATAAATGGGAAATTGTGTTTCATTATGAAAAAAAAAACTATTAGATATTAAACCATGTATTTGACCTATAAATAGTGTTGAGAGGATAATTGCTTGAGATGAGAGTAGAAACAAGCTAGAATAGAGAAGTGATAATGATCTTGTTCCAGGAACATAAGCAAACACAATAGAAATGGTAGAAATGATAGCTGAGATCTCAAAGAGAGTGATATTAGAAGTCACCCTCAAAATTGGGGTAAGTGGTGAAAACCCTATAGCTAACAGTGACACCACAGGTGTGATTAAGTAGGTGCCACAACTGGTTTAGTCAATTATGATAGATTGCAGTAAGAGTTGTTGACCAGACTTCAGAAGATGTGATCCAATCCATTTGGGAGAGATTATAGTAAGAACGTAGACAATAGGATAGGATGATTATGTTGGTACCTACTTGAATCATCTCTGCTAGAACTCTAATAAAAAGTTACAGTTGTACTCTACACAAACTGCGAGAGTACATGATGAAGGAAAATGAAAATGTCTGAACAGCTCAAGTTCATTCCAGGTGACGGCATACACCAGATTAGTGGTAAGTTCCAACTTCTTTTATGGAAATGTCCTGGATGTCACGTATGACACCTGTGTTAGGATATCACAGTTATGATACTAAACTACATCAAAAGTTGTGGACTTATAAGGCTTCTCAGTAGTAACTAGGAAAGAAAGCAATGTTCACAATCGTTCCACTGAAAAATAGGACGTACATTATTCCAAAATCATCAATGACAATTGAAGACATGATGACTGAAGTTAGAAGGTGGTAGCCAAAATAGTGTTGCTCAGTTTGGGGAAAGACTTGAGGAAATTTTAATGGCTTTCTAGAGAATGTTTTCGAAGAAGTAACAAATTCACATATGAGATCATTGCAAGAAGATGAATCTAATGTGGGTGGAAAAATATGAGAAATATGATTTGGTCGAACATGGAAGAATTCTCGGTATAGGTCAGAGTAGCGTAGTAGAAGCATGATGAGTTTTGAGAAATGCGGACAAATTGACAACATGAGTTAACCCGACCCAAATTTTGCGGTCAAAATTTTATTTAAGCGGGGTAGATCGTAACACCCTAGAACTTCACGAAAACGTTACATTGCGAGCAACAATAAGACAAATGATTAGTTTATTTATTATAAAATAATAAAAAAATTTAACACTTGTAAACTTATTTCATTTATGGCAATTTGTACTGATTAACACATATAAATTAGTAATATATGGTATTACTAATACACATAATTTTATGGCAATAAAAAAATGAGTAAATTACAAAATAAAATGGTAAAGTATATATAAACTTATAATAAGGATTAATGATTATATAGAGAATATAGATATAAAAATTTTTAATAAGGTTTTTATATATAAGGATGATTAGTATATATCAAAAAGATTAAACTATATATATATTTATAAATTTATAATGAAGTCTCATATAAATCAAAATGATTAGGAAAGAGAGAGAGAGAGAGAAGAAGAAGAAAAAGAAGTTTTTGGGGAGCTCTCAGCCAAACCAGAGAGTTCTGGTTTGGTGACGCTCTCGCTGAGGAAGAGGAAGCAGGAATGAATGAAGGGGAGGTAGTAGCTGCATCCTTGTGGGGTGCTCAGTTTGAAGGAAGAAGAATAAGGAGACCGAAGAAGAGAACCAGCTCTGCTGGTTTTGTAGCCGTTGCTGCGATGAAGAAGAACAACCAAGAAGGAATGAATGAAACTGCTGCTGCTTGTTTGAATGAGCGAACGAAGAGGATGGCTATGAGTGGCCAATTTCTGGTTTTCTGGGATGTTCAAAACAGGGACGAAGAAAGAGATTCAAGAGGAACCCAATTGTAAGTGCGTTGGGTGCTGCTGCCAATAGATGCATGAGTTGGGTATGAAGAACAGAGGAAGGAATAACGCAGGAAGCTGCAACTGTAATTTGGAGAGTAAATGAAGACGTTGGTTGTTGCAGATTGTGAAGAAGAATAGAGAACGAAAGCCTGTATGTGATTCAAATAATGGGGTGCAGAAACAAAGAAGCTGCAGGCATCATTGCATGAGCAGTGGCAGGAAATGGGAGTAGAGCAATGGTGCTCTGTTGCTATTGCTGCTGCTGTTGTTGCTGTTGCTGTTGTTTCTACATTGAAGAATGAGAACGAAGAAGGAATGAACATAGGAAGAACTGAGGCAGCTAAGGATTACTTGGCTGTACATTCAAGAAAATAGAGGAAGGGAGAAGCTGTTGTGCGGGAAGTGAAAGAATAGAGAAGAAGAAGGGGAACAACTACGTTTCTAGTTTGGAGTGAAGAATAGGGGACGAAGTTGTGCAAAAAATGTATGTGGATTACTAGTTGGCCATGGAAAAGGGGAAGAGAAGAAGAAAAACCAACAGGCTGTCAGTGTTGCTACTAGTCCATGACAATGAAAACGATGAAAGGTGTGTGTGTGATTTGGTTGTAGCTGCCATGAAACATGAACAGCAGAGTGAAGAAGATGAAACAAGTATATGGTATGATTTGGAGTCTTGTGAACGTGTTGTGACGATCAGAAGAGAGGAACAAAGAGATGTTGTCGTTGCTGTGTTGGTTTGAAGAAGAAGCCAAGAGCAAAGAGGGGTGAGGTGTGTTGGATCTCTGGGCATAAAATCGTGAGGAACAATCTGTTGCGTGTGTTGAACAGTCACGTCTGTTTAGCTGAATGAAGGTGCATTATGTTGATTTAAGTTTATATGGGAGTTGGCTAATGTCTCTAGTCCGTGGTGTTATTGGTTTAGACAATGCATTATTGAAGGGGTTGTTGTGGTGTGTGATGTTGGAACGAATAATAGGGGAATGAAAAGGAGAATGAAAGAGAAGAATGATGACAGGTGTTTGTGAGTTAGGACTTTGAATGTGATTGTGTTTGGTTTGTCAACTACTAGTGGTGACTCAAGTTGAGGACTGAATAAATAAAGTTGAGAATTATGCTTGAATGCTAGCTGTGGTGTGTGTGTGTGACTAGTTTGAAGCTTGATGGGGGATTCAAACTTGTTGGAAATTAAATTGAATATGTTATGTTATTGGACAATAAGTGTATTATTGGACAATAAGTGTAGTGGCTGGACTTTTGGGTTCTCATTGGAAGGTTGAAGTAAATCAACTTAGAATTTGATTAGTGTTGATAGAGATCTTATGAAATGTGGAGAGCTAAAGGAATTGTTATCAGTTAACCACTTGATATATTCGAAGAGAACCCTATGGCTAGGAGAACTCTTCTTTCTGTCCAAGTTGAGTAGATGTTTGAATAGATACAAGCCAAACGTTCCAAAACATGTCAATTCCTTCTTTGTCTGTTACCAACAGGGAAAAGATCTAATATATATGGTTTGTGGAAGAAGAAAATCTAGCTGATTTTCATATTGTGACTCAATGCATTGCTCCAACAAGGGCTAATGATCAATACTTAACAAATGTTCTCCTGATCTCCAAAGTTCCAACTATCATTCTTGGAATGGAGGTGTCACATGGTATTTCTGATCAATATGATTTACCTTCTATTACTGTAGTAGTTAGTTTTAGATAATGATCGTTGATTTCTCAATTTAGGGTATCTATAAGAGTACAGTTGTCCAAGGCTAAAATGATAGAATCTCTTTTCAAGCAAGTCTTAGACATGGAGGACAATGGCATTGTTAGGAAGCTGCTTCTCGATTTCTATATTAGTGCAACAAAGAGAAAGCCTAATCAAGTGGTGATTTTCAGATCTTCACATGTTAGAGTACCAAGGATCTCGAAGGAAAATAAGGTCACCCTGATGATCGGCAGAATCAGATGGGCATGACTTCCTTGCTCATATGTATTATATAGATTTAAAATTCAAAGCATTTGTTTGAATAGTTCTAGGTTATTAGAATCTTATTTGGAAATTGATTGAAATTGTTTGGTTTAATTAAATGATGTGTGATGTATGATGAGTAATTTAGACTCATGCATAATCAGTTCATGACATGATTGAATGTAACATCTTGCATTTAGATTTACTTAAATATGGCATGCATGTCTAGGAAAATATACATTTAAATCCCATTGGTTATATTATACACATTATCATGTTAACTTGTATGCATAAGTTGGAATTATATTTCTTGTGTATTGTATGCTACTTGATGTGATTAATATTGTTTGTAAAAACTAAAATGAGACGATGGTTTATTAAGAATCTACGTACCGGTGCGATTGACGAGCCCGAGGCGGATAGAGGTGGCATCTCCTATATGTCACCGCTTGAGATTGATGAGCCACAAGGCGGATCGTAGGTATTCCCAACTAGTGCTGACTGTGACAGCTCGAAGTCTTTGGGAGATGGTACGATGCCATGGTAAGTACTCTCTCTTAGGCTGTGATGTGAGTGTCGATTAATTTTAGACGGTTATTGAGACGCTTTAAGATTAGATTGGATCACAGGGAATACCGAGAGGCATCTCAACCCTCTTTCGGTCTTAGACTAAAACCAAAACAAATGAATGTTTGAAATGCCTAATGTTTGAAAGTGTTTGTAATGTTTTGGATTGGGACTGTATAATGCATGTGATGTGTAACAACGATCCACTGGGCTTTCGAGCTCACTCCCACTTTATTTTTTTAGGTACACATAGACGTAGAGGATGGTAACGTACATATGAAGAATTGCACTTTAATTTGACACCACATTGGGGAGGTAGTTCGGGATAGGTGGTATTGGAAGTAGTATTTTGTTCAGTTTTTCTAAAATGATTTTCATGTATTTATTTGATTTTAAATTCAGTTAATTAGACGTGTGAACAATATTGCACGTTTAACATTTCTGTTTTAATACAAATTTTTAAATATTTCCGTTGCATTATTTATAAATTGTATTGCAAAATTCGGTGAATGTATTGAGAAATTATTTTGATCTTTTGTTTTGTATAGAACATCTATATAGACATTGACTCGTGAACAAATGGTTATGAACTAAATTTTGAAGAAAAAGATTTTTGATAGAGGAAAATTTTAGTAACATCTTGATTTTCATCAGGCGAAGATCGACACGTGAGACAACACTTGATAGGAGGTCTGGTTGAAAATTGGGATGTTACACGTACCTAGTTAGAAGTTTTTAAACCTTAAAGGATCACTACTAGTTGGACAATCAAGGAAGATATACTTGCTAATTTGTGCAAACTGTGAACCTTAGGGTGCACAAAAACCTTAATGCCGAAAAGGAAAAGTTTCCATAATGAAGCAACTGTGAAAGTTGATATGACCACAAAATCGGACCCTATGTGGACGTCCAAATCAGATATTAGAAGCATTCTAAACTTCTTTTGTTATCACACACATAAAGGAAACCAATTGAGGATCATATCTTTGGAAAAAGAAACCCTCAAACCTGCCAAACCATGCACACCTTGGATTATTGGAAAGATACAATTGCCCGAACCATGCAAAACCATCCTCTAGTGTGTGATGGAAAGTTGCTTTGTGAGCACATGCTAAATTGTCTGCCCTTGCTTTTGAAAATCTATATAGACCCCCCTAGTGCTCTCATTCTTCTCATTCCAAAGCAAGAGTTGAAACTTTTCTCTTGACTTGTTCTAACCCTCTTCTTGGCAACCCCTTCTCACTTTTTTGTGTTTCTGAGTATTTCAAAGTGAGAAGTTTATTTTATTCAGTGTTCTTGAGTGTGCATGGAGTGTTAGACATTTGAGAAAAGCGAACCTCTGCCTAATTTTCTACAAACTAGCAACTAAGGTGGATAAGATTTATTGAACTTCTACTTTACTAGTTTGGATTAATGGCATGTTCATTCTTATTTTGATATTAGTTTACCATCCATATTTGATTTTAGTCCATCATTCATGATTAAATTTTTAAATTCATGTATATGCTTTGTTCATGCATCCATAAAACCATGCCATGATAAATTATGCATGTTTAGACCTAGTTGATATATAATGTATGTTATGATGTTTTTATGTTCGAATATCACATGTAAGCATGCTTAATTTTATTTCTTTTTATTTATGATCTATGTGTATGAGATTAAATAAAGATTTTTAGATTAAGTACCACGTACGATCATCGCAATCCAAAGAGATGTTATGGGTGTTCTTTACATATACTTAGTGTATATGGGTCTCATTACTATGTGTAGATGAGTGTAACCTGAAATATTTGGAATATGGACATAAGATCCTAATCCCAATAGAATGTGACAAGATGAGTTCTCCTTCCACCCAAAAGTGGGGTATTTTGATAAGAACATTAAGGGATTGGACTCCCTTTTAGACCAACATACAACCATACGTAAGAAACTGTTTGAATCGCTTAATATATGGAAGTGTTTGAAATTAAATGTGTTATTGATTTGAATTAGTAACTTCGTTGTTCTTGAAAATGATCCACTAGGCTATGTACTCACCTTTCCTTTCTCACGTTTTCAAGGAATTGAATACATGATCAAGCATGCATGAAATTTAGAATACTTAGTTTTTGAAAGTTTTTGCTTTATTTCCAATGTTAGGGCATGTAGCCCAAGTTTTGAATTATTTCAGCTCTAATAGTTTTCTTTTTTATTTAAATTGGACTTATGTCCTCTCTTTAATTGAATTGAATAAATAATTAGAAAGTTTTCTTTTATCTCTTTTGCAAATGCCTTGCTATATGTTACTTAAATAAATATCGCTTGGGATAATTGAAATAGAAAGACAAGTTGTGTATTTGAAATTGTAACCGGACCTCGGTCTGCCTTGTGATTAGCTAAACAATTATTCCTTGCTCATAAACCATGCTATCTTGATGCCCAAAGAGGAGGAACCCAATATTAAAAGAATCCCATGCTTAATCTTGAGTTTCCAATATTAATAGTTGCTGATTTTGTGCTCACAAAATCATGCACACACAAGAGGAAGGAAGGGAAATGGGAAATAATCTTATCCTTAACACCAAAAAGGAGATTTCTTCCAAAATAGAAGTTTCCCACATTAACATCCATACAAGTGTTTGACGCACATGAAAAGAAAGCAGGAATGTTTCCTTGCCCATTGTTGACACACAAGAGAGAGAGAGATTAGAGAAAAGTGGAAAGTTACCAAAGCAAAGATTGTGTTCACACATGACAAAGGAAACCCTAAAAACCACTTGCCTAAACCATGGGTGTGTGCACACGAGAGAGGGAACCCTAGTGGTCCCACATGCCAAAATGTCCACACAAGAGAGATGGAAGATTCCCTATGTGAGCACACTCCAAACATCCCCCAGTGCCTTGAAACTCTATATAAAAACCCCCCTATGTTCTCATTCTCTTTATCCTAAAGCAAGAGCTAATAAGATCCCTCTTATTTTCTCTACCCTCTCTCTTGGCACCTCTTTTCAATTCTTGAATGTGAACAACTTAGTTCTTGAGTGTTCTTGAAGGTTTGAACATGTTGAAGTGCTGCCAGATTTCTGAATTTTGATCAACTAAGATGGAAGTGATTTCTAAACTTCTACTTTGTCATTTTAAATTAATTAGACGTTCATTCGTGTGTCAGATTAAGTTTTTCATGAATATTTTAATTTCAATTAGTACATATACAATGTTCAATCATTATTAAACTATGTCATGCTTAGATCTCACATGCATAGGTTTATTTTGAAGAATGATGCATGTTATGTAACGTTTCATGTCTTCAATGTTGATACGATAATCATGCTAAATTTATGTGATTTAGTTAGTGATACATGTATGTTCGATTAAAGAAAAATGAATAATGATAAGAACCATGTACTGTCATAGTAATCCACAGGGACTACTGTAGGTGTCATTACATATGATTAGTTCATATAGGTAATGTCCCAAAATACTTGGAATATGGGTTAGGCCCTAAGTCCAATGAATTTTGGCTTGAAGGAATGTCGCTTCACTCAAGGTTGACCCCTTTCAGTGTAATTTGCAACTGAAAATAATAAATTGTTTGAATTACTTAATGTTCGTAGGTGTTTGAATTGGATGTCTTATTGATTTGAAATAATGATTTAGTTGTTTTAGAATGATCCACTAGGCTTTGTGCTCACTTTCCTAATTTACATTTTCAGTGAATCGATCACATTGAAGAAGCATGATAATAGTTAGGATATTTTATTTTAAAAGTTTCTATTTAAATGTAAGGGTATGCAGCCCAATTTGAATATTCCACTGTAGTTTGAACATGAGTTATGTACTCGTTCCATTTTATGAAATAAATTAAGAATGTTAAAGATTTATTTTATCTAATCGTTTTTTCTTGTTGGATTGATTATTTAAATCTGAGTTATGTACTCTAAATATTCAACCAAACTTGGGATAAAAGAATTCAAAAGTCAAGTGTAAATCATTTGTAAAAGTAATGCGACTGGCCCGTTGGGTGGTCTAGTCTACTGAGTCGGGGGTTGGGGTGTTACACTTTATTAACGAATTACCTTAGAACTGGAAAGGACAAGTTACTGTACGGATAATTGTGGATCTTCTCACTAAAGTGTCTCATTTCTTACCCATTAGATCCATAGGCCAAGTTAATAAGTTGAAAGAACTCCATGTGAAGGAGATAGTACAATTTTATGGTGTACCTAAGACCATAGTATTTGACATAGACTATAAAAAAACACACAGTTCTGGCAGAGTTTGTGGAAGGAGTTGGGCACCAATCTCACCATGAGCTCCACTTTCCATCCTAAAACTGATACTTAGTCTAAGAGAGTCATTCAAACACTAGAAGACATGCTGAGGTCTTGTGTCCTTGATTTAATGGCAACTGGAGCAAGTACCTACATCTGGCAGAGTTTTTCTATAACAAAAATTATGAAGCAAGTATAAAGATGGCTTCATATAAGCTCTCTATGGGAGGCCCTACAGATCACTAACATGTTGGGCTGAACTTGAAGATCATGTGGTTACTGGGCCAGATCTGGTGGAAGAAATGAATAATCAAGTAAAATAGATACATAAGAGATTGACCACAGCGCAAAGAAGACAAAAAAACTATGTTGATAAAACGAAAAGACTCGTAGAATTTCAAGTTGGCAATAAGGTATTCCTTAGAATTAGCCCTCAAAAAGGAATCAAACGGTTTGGATATAAAGAAAAGTTATCTCCTAGACTCATTGGTTCGTTTGATATATTCAGAAGAATCGGAGCGTGCACATATGAGTTAGACCTATTGAACCAAATGACCTTGGTACACGTGTTCTATGTGTCAATTTCAAGGAAGTATGAATCTGATCCCTCTTACATAATCCATTGGGAGGAGGTGAACATCATTGACAATGCCACTTATGAAGAAGTGATAGTTAGGATCCTCGATCACAAGATGCAAAACCTAAGAACAAAGGACATTCCCTTGGTCAAAGTTCTCTAGAAACATCATGGAGTAGAAGAAGCCACTTGGGAGGTGGAAAGTGTAATAACCTAGGTTTATAAAAAAATGAGAAAAGAAAAAAAACAAACAACCCAAAAACCAAAGCAGTGTGGTGCAAGGATCGCAGTCCCCATGTTGGGACTACAGTCTTGCATTTTTTAGGTACAACACTGCAAGACTGCGGTCCTGCGATGCATTTTCAAGAAATTGGGAGTTCTGTGGAAATTGTGGTCCTACAATTGGAAATAAAAAAAGGAAAGGTGATCGAAAACCCTAGAATATATATATATATGCATGTAGGGTGCGTAAGAAATTCTAAAAACACTACTTCACTTACCTACACACGCCATCTTCTACAAAATGCCTCCTTTCTTCTTCACTCATCCTAAGCCAAGTCTTTTAGCATTATTCATCAATCTCTCACCGACAGAAGAATGACATGATGTTAAGTTGTATCAGGTCACTACACCTTTTGGGATGAATACGGACAAGGTAACGCGTCATTCTTGTTTCAAAATCAATGTTATCTAAAATAGTTTTGAAATTGGTTGACTGTAAAACATTTTTTCATCACTTAATAACACACTGGAAAAGAATGAGGACACTCGTTGTTGGGGACAAAAGCAACACTGTGCATGAAATAGGTATAACGCCTTATAGTTAGTTATGATTCGTGTTTAGATATTAAGATTCAACGACTCACTCATAGTTGGTTAGGATTTGTGTTTAGATGTTAAAACCGAAAGAGGCACAACTATTACACAATTTTGTTTGAGACTAATAATTTTTTCTTCCTGGTATAACAGTGCACAGAAAGGCGTGAAAAGGGGTCCAAAAACACTATCGGAGGTGGAATGATTAACAGAGAGGTATAAACTAATTTTAACCACTGAAATAATCAGTTTTCAATAGTAAACTTAGTATATTGAAGTGTCAATTATCATGGAAATGGAAAATATGCCCAAAATGCGATTCCCGGAATACCTTGTGACTACTACAGTGCTACACATAGCACATTGCGAGAATAACCTCGCATTACTGCGATGATGGTAAGAGTACCATTGTAACACGATGAACATTTCTTTTATCAGACTTGCTACGCATGACATTTTAACCACGATACTAAAAGTCATTAGATTTACAATCTGGAATATTAAGTACTGAGAAATGTTCTATAATTCTTAATTGTAACATCTCGAAAAGTTCATATGAAATTTAAATTTTTATTTAGAAAATTATATGAGATTGACGGATAAAAAATTTGGTAAGTCCCAGTTTAGCCAAATAAGAAATAAAATCAATTTAATGGATGTTTGGAAGAAAATATATGAATATAATGTATATTATGGGATATCATAGCCAAAAATACAAGGATATGTACAATTTTTTATGAAAACAAGATTAGAAAGTCAATTGGGATCAAGATTTGAAAAAAATTCAAAAAAAAAGCAAGAAATTCGGCTAAAAAATAAAAAAAATAAACTTAAAACACATCCAACGGCTCCAAACTGTGGATCTAGATCTGATCTCATGATTTGACGGCCACGATCAAATCCGCACACATGCACGAGCGCACCGAATCATCAAGATCAAACGACCACGATCGAATCCATCAAATCCAACAGCACCCAACGCAGGCACAAAAACAAAATCACGAAACCGAACACTGCGCTCGAGGTTGATCGTGCGGCCAAAATCCGTTTTGTTGATCGCGAACGAGATCCGCACACCGTGATTGAGGTTCATCTAACGGTCCAGGAAAGTTTCATTGATCACGAACGAGATCCGCACACCGTGATCGAGGACGACCCGAAAATCTGAAGCATTTTCGTTAATCACAATCGAGATGCGCGTGCGAAGCTCGAGGACAATCCAAGCGTCTAGATCAAAGCTGCGTTCGGTGATCGCGAACTGTGCGGCGCTCAAGGAAGATCCAGCGGTCCGGATCGAAGACATTTTTTGGTTGATCACGAACCGTCGATGCGTTCGAGGAAATCCGACGGCTAAGATCAAAGGATCTGAAATTTAAAAAATGAAAATTATCGAAAAATCACGAAAAATCCAAAAAAAAGGTTTCTAAAATTCAAAAAATACTCATTTTATTCTCAAAATTAGAAAGTACGAAATTAAAGAGAATTAGGGTGTCTTACTCCAAGAAAAACTGAAAAGTTGCTATTTTTCTCCCTTTGAAAACCTATATAAACCCCCCTAGGCTCTCAATTCCCTCATTCCAAAAATAAGAGTTGAAATTACCTCTTATTTTTTAAGCCTTTTTCTTGACACCTCTTCCCATCTTTCCTTCCTCTTACTTGTGTGTGAGAAGTTCTTATCTCGAATTGGAGAATTAAGTTGGGCAATCTTCATTGGCACTAGTACGTGGGGGGAATTATTGCCGAAATTTCTAGAGAAAACATCACTAGGTGGAAGTGGTTTCTAGAACAGCCTTCTGTTCTTATTTAAATTCATGGCATGCTCATTGTTTGTTTGTTTTTCACTGAATTCAATGATTTTCAATTTCAGTTCAAGAATTTTAAATGTTTATTTCAGTATTTCAGTTTTGATTCATGTTTGAACAATCATATCATCCATGCCAAGTTAGTATCATACATAGGCTTTTAAATTAAAGTATGATGCATATTTTATGAGTGTTTAATGAATTGACTGTGTATATTATGAAATTTAGTTTGATTTCATATTCTGAAGTTTATTTTATGAGATAGTGATATGAGAATTAATGAAAGACGATGGTGATAATAACCACGTACCATCATAGTGGTCAAGGTGACATTATGGATGTTCTTTTCATATGAGTTAGGTCATATGATTTTTAGACCTAAGTACTTGAGGGTCGTGTACCACCGGTGGGTCACCATGTATAACGGGTTGATGCCGACACATGCTACTAATGGGTTGATGCCGAGTGGGCCCTGTTTACTTAGTTAAGAGCATCAAGGGATTAAAGGCCCTTTTGGTCTAAAACTCGACTTGAACAAATTGTTATTTGAAACGCCTAATGATTGGAAGTGTTTGAATTATGATTGTGTTATGAGTTTGAATATGAAAGATGGTTGTTCGAAAAGGATCCACTGGGATATGTGCTCACTCCTTCCTTTCTTATTTTTTAAGAATATGAAACCCATGGAGCAGTTGAATATGGATAGTTCTTAGATAGTTTCTACCTTATTATATTTTCTAGAATTTTTAAGGGCATGTTGCCCAACGTTTTTATGCTTTTCTACTAAAAATTATTTTGAAGTCTTCTGTTGTAATAATTAATTTTTTTTTTGGAAGAGTTTAGTACTTTCTATTTCTATTATGAATAAAATAGTTTGAATTTCTTTTTCTCTTTTAATTTGCCTTGATTTTATTGAAAATTTTGTATTCTTGAATTTTATACAAAGGCATGAGATATTGAAAAGAAAAGAACAAGTGAGTGTCACTTGTAAAGTAACACTGGCCTGACCTGCCATTTTGTTTAAGTCCACTGTCAAGAGAATGGTGGTCATGTACACTGCTTAAAGATACGGGGGTTGGGGTGTTACATGCCTGGGATCAGAGCCTGGGCATTAGTTGCTGGACCAAGAACAGAAAGTTTCTTTTGATACCAAGGGTGGTATTAGAGCCTTGGCATTAGTTGCTGGGCCAAGAATAGAAAGTCTTTTCTTATACCAATTGTGGTATCAGAGCCCAGTTAGTAAGAACATGGATTAAACTGAGAAACTCAAACTTAGTGTTTTACCTTGAATTGAATTGAACCTAGAATGCCCTACCTTATATTTTTGAAATTGAAGAACGTTTTAGAAAGTGTTTTCAAAAAAAGGAAATATATGTTTTGAAAATGTTTTTATTTGGATACAAAGACTACAAGTTGAGCTGATAATGAGTAAGCCTTGTCCCGAGTAAAGTTAAACATTGAAAGGGAGGTGGGTTATCCCGCCCTAGAAAGCGCGGTTGCTAAGCAAACTTCGGTATCGCCGCCCGATCTGGAGGTTGTCCTACCAGCTTATATGACTAGTCGGAGTCGAATGACACTCTTATTTTTGATAAAAGAAAATTAGAAGGTGGAAAATTAGGGCAAGGAATAGATTAGAAGTCGAAAAAGATGCCAAAGGTAGTATCTTGGCCAGACAGAAGTTGTAAGTCAACCAGAACCGAACCCTAGGTCTAGAGAAAAGACCTTAGGTAGAAACGGGTGTAGCAATGGGTGGCATGGTGGATCAAAAGCATAAAACTCTAGGACATAGGCTAGAAACTGAAACTTGTGTGAAAACAAAAAATTGTTTGATCAGGGCACGAGACTAGGAAGCTTCTATAATTTTTGGTTTCTATGTAATATGGGATACATAGGAATCCGGGGTTATGGAAGAAGCCTAGACTCAAAGAATGATGGACCATGTGTGGTGAATGATCGGTAACTCTGGCAAAACGGGTTTCTCTATGCTCGCTGGTATGGGACGGTTGAGTATAGTGGGCTCGGGAATCTTAGTGATCGAGCAATTCGCGAAATTTTTTGGGTGCGGCTCTGTTCTAAGTGAAAGCCAAAGTGGAAAGGGTCGAGTGGTATGGGACACTTGAACCTGAAAGCTTAGGTGGAAGCTTGGAACCTTGCTGTGCTAGCTTGATTGTATGATTGTATGATATGCATGTTGTAATGTTTATTTGCTTTA
>JAJIYU010005819.1:0-21929 GCA_030144865.1 Tinospora cordifolia | reverse complement strand
CATTTAAGGTGGAAGTGACTTCTAACCTTTACTTCTTTATTTTAATTTGAATAAATCTTGCATGTGTGATGATGTTTTGAAGGTGATTGATTGAATTTATGTCTTTATATGCATGCTTTATTTATTGTGTCATGAATATACATGTTATGCATGTTTAGAAATTAATAATATTGATGCATTGTGTCATAATTAAATATTTAATGTTTCATGTCATGTACATGTTATGCTGATGGTTTAATCTGATATTGTGTGTTTTATCACTAAGAAAAGATTAAATAATGACTCAATCCACGTATTGACGCGATGATAGGGGTGGGGATAGACGTCATCGTGTGTGTTCCACCCCCCGACTCGGCTTGCCGGTTTCTTTTTATTTGATTGATGATTTTGAACTAGGATTCCAAAAAGTGATCCCACTTGATAGATAGATAGGGGGTTTGAGTTTCCAAGAGTGATTCTCTCTCTCCACGATGTGGAACATAGCGATTAAACTCTTTCGGTCTGAATGTCAACCAAAACAAGAAATTGTTTGAATCGCCTAATGTACAAAAGTTTTTTGACATGCTTGGTTTGTTTGAATTGAAATAAAGATTTAAATGTTAGAAAGATCCACTGGGCTGTGTGTTCACCCTTCCTTTTATTTTTTTCTGGGAATTAAATTACACGAAGATCATGAATATTAGTTAGGTTCTTTTTATTTAAAAAGTTTCTAATTTTTATGTAAGGACATGTTGCCCAAGTTTTAAGACTTTCGCTGTAATATTTTTTTAAATTATTTACTCAATTTTATTTAATTAATTGAGTTTATGAAGTTCAGTTATTTCTTATACTATTGCCTTTTAAATTCTTAATTTTAAAGTTATGTACGGTTAAATACGATCAAGGCATGAAATGACTGAAATAGAAAGTCAAGTGTGCATCGCTTGTAATGTAACACCAGCCCGGCCCGCCGTTTGGTTTAGTCCACTGTCAAGAAAAATGGTGGATGCGTCCAATGCTTAATGATACGGGGGTTGGGGTCGCTCAATGGTAGTGGATGATGAAAGAATTAAGTACTTGAGCCCCAGGTCTTGGGTTCAAATCTCCGCGGAGGCGAAAGAAAACCCTTGGGGGCAGGGACAATACCTTGTGAGTGACATGCCATGACGTGGGCCCTACGACGTGGGTAAGAGTCTCGGTAGGATTTTCGGTGGGTGTTACACTATGCATACCAATACGGTAAATTCAAAATTATATAATTGACCTCGCAAGAGGGTCTTTTTTGCCAATGATTTCATTTCTCACAAATCATCCATTGTTTACTACTAAAACTTTCCTAATCTATTGTTCTCATTCGTCTTTACTTGAGAACAAATGACTTGAAATCAAGTATCAAGTATAAGACCATCCTACTTTTAAGATCTGATCTAGCACGTGACACAAAAATTTAAATGATTACTAGGTAAAAGACTACAGAAAAATAAAGACTAATGTATTATCATGTTTATTCATAAAGAGTCCTTAAAATTGAAATGCTAGTCCTTGAAAATCAAACTTAAAGTAACATTTTCGAAATATATAGCAAAAATACCTTAACTTTCTTTGGATGCTCATCTATTCACAACACAAGTAGAAAATGAAGTCACACTTCATAATGGGCTTGAAGCTAAGTCTTTCAAATATTGATTTTCTATGTTAGGCGGATTGTGTGCCTGCATAATGAAGAAAACCATGTTTATGACCATGATCAATATAATTTATATTGAATAAACTATCACTAACATAGCTTTTAAACCACGCTGCAAATTCACCATCCAACTTAGCATTAATATTTGATTCTGTGATATTTGGATGATGCCCTCGAAGCTCATCCACATAGACACTACATATAAAAAGAACACCAAATTTAATTTTTAGTTTGGTGAAAGAAACAAACACTAATTACACTTAATTAAAAAACGGGATTATTTTTTTTAGGTACGTATTGCATAGAAGGTTGTACCTCGAGACAATTCAATAAAATATAACTTTGAACCGCTCAATATTCTTTATTAGTTAAATTTCTTTTCTTTCCTTCACCAATTGTTCGACCTAACTGTGTGAAAATGGAGAGATTCCCTTCATAATATTCTTATTCATCTCCACCATCACCATTCCGTGATATTTTTCTATGCCTTGTATTGACACAAGGTTCAAAATAGTGAGAACAAAAAGATGATGCTTCTTCCACTAAATATGAATTAGAAATGGACTCCACTACTTTTCATTTATTTTTCACATTATTTTTCATCTTTCGCAACTACCTTTCAAACTGACACATCCATCAATATTGAATCGAACCTGCTATCCTTGCTTCATAAGGCAAATGGATAGGGAGATATTCCATAGAGTTAAAACAACTAGGTGGGAATATATGCTCCAACTTACGTAAAATTACAGGAATCTCCTATTGAAGCCTTGCCATGTCTTATTCTATAATGGACGTACATGTGAGCTCTTTAAAAAATATAATTAATTTTGTTAGTGCCTCCCGCACTTTTACTAGTAGAAGTTCGCAGAATGAAATAGGAATTAGCCTTTGCATGACTACATTAAAATCATTACTTTTCATCGCAAACAATTTTAATTTCTTCATGTCAACACATTTGCCCGTATTAGACACATATCCATGTGGAAATCTCAAAGCTTTAACCCATTCACATAAAACTTTCTTTTTGCTTTTGTCCAATCTGTTACAAGCTTTAGGGTATCTCCTAGTTGCAGGAATCATGTCTAACTTAGGTCATATACATATTTCCTTCAAATATGCTCGTGACCTTACATTGTCCTTGGTTTTCTTTCCACATTCATGACCGTGTTGAACACATTTTCAAATACATTCTTTTCTATATACGTGACTGTTGGGACCCCTTCCCTAGGCCGAAGGGTGGCCTGATCGGCACAGTGGCCCAACGAAACTCACTCACCATGTCAAGTTCGCCTAACCACTATTAAATCTCTCCAACCTCAACAACAAGTGATATCAGAATAATTGAAATACTAAAAAGCAAAAGAAAACAAATATACGAGGAGCAATCATTGTATTACATATTTTTCTTGTCCAAGATACGCAGTTGACCATATATACATATACAAAAGTAACCAGCCTCATACAAAAAGAACCAAAGAAAAGGAAAAATGAGTCATCAAGGAACTAGGCAATCACCATGCCCTTCCTTTTATCAGCCACCGAAGAACCCGTAATATCAGTAGAGTAGTGAGCCTAAAAATTAACGTGGCTTAGTGAGTAGTAAGACCAGGGTGTTGCCCATAACCAACATTCCCAAAATAGTGCATGTATGCATGAATAGTTAAATGATGCAGTCTGAATGCATGATATGGTATGAAAGCAGTTATAAACAGTGTGACACTTATAGAAAACATCTCAAATACATGCCAGTAAAGACTATATCCAGGCTAGGGCTAAATCAGCAAACCCAAGCTATGGTCATCGCTCGAGTGGCTCCTAAGTCAGGTGTACCGGCCATTCAAATGGGTCCTGAGCTAGACATACTCATCGAATATCCTAACCTCGACGCTTGGCCCTCAAGTGTCGTGACTCGAGTGGGTTTTGAGGCTAAGCGGATTGATCATGTGCCCTAACCTCAACTCTCAGCCCTTGAGTCCAATCCAATCGCATCATGTACCCTAATCCCGAAGTTCGGCCCTTGAGCCTATAGTCTCATTGCTTGTGTACATCTACATATTTCAAATCAATCCAATGTATCTCAATCACATGAAACCATTTAAACCATGTCATTTCACACAAGTTTTTATGCAAAAGACCATAGTTACGAAAAACATCTAAATCAAACTTCTCACTTCGGGTCTTACGCATCGATGTCCCATCGACAACCAACCCAATCCTGCAGTGTTCACTCGAATCTGCATTATTTAAACTTAATTTTAGTTCTCTTTAGGATGTGGCTTAATCCCTTCTTCCACTGTCCCTGATCGGTCTAATTGGCCCAAATTCGATTTGGTCGAATCCGGTTAATTGGTTAAATTTGGTCAATTGGTCAAACTTGGTCAACATGATCAATTTTGATCATCTTTGGTCAATTTGGGTCAAATTAGGTCAAATTTGGGCCATTTAGGCCAAAATCCCCAAATTTCAATACTTAACCCAAATTCAAGCTTTTTTACTTCCCTTGCGTAGTGAATTTGTCGATGTTTTTGTGATCAATATGTATGTCATATTTGTGCAAAACTTTCTATATTTCATCTACACTTCCCAAACATTCATTAAAATTTTAGATTTTTATTTTTGGACACTATTTGCTATGGTTTCTAAGTGTTGTAAGAGGGACTGTGAAATCCTATTTCCTATGTGATAGGCAATCAATTAGTGCATCAATTGACCCCCTTACCCAGTCCAGTTTGGGGTGAAATTTGGTACACATAATCTTGACATATCCACTTACCATGCCACTGAATTTCAGCTCAAAATACCTATCTTTGGTCAGTCAAATGGTCTCCTACTTATCTATTATGTAACAAATTGTTCAAATGTTCAAGTTTCCTATGGTTTTCAAATGCCAAAACATCTCTACTACCCCATTGATTTGAGGCACTCTCTCAAATGTGTTTTAAAGCTTAGATTTTAGAACATTAGTAGTCCAAGTATTCTTCCAAATCAGTAAGCAAAATAGGGCAAAGATCATGTCTCAAATACACCCTACACCTAACACATATCAACACTTCAAAATATTTTTTAATTACCAAAAACCTATACGTAACTAGGCATCTTGGCATGGACATGAAACTATGCATACAGAGGCATAGGGATTGGGGTTTATACCTTCTTGTAGCTTCAGATGTGAGGTTTAAAATGCCGCAAACCTCAGTCCAAACGAATGTCCCTAGCCACTTTAAATGACGCCCTAAAAACATTTTTAAGAACTGTCTTATGCTGAAACTGTCATAATAGTTGATCAACCAGCCAACTTCGGTACCTTGTAAAATGGGTTTAAGACTTCACTTTTTGATTTCCACCACTTGGATATAAAAGTACACTAGATAAGGAATAAAATAAGGGGTTTTACCTCGAAAATGGACTTGGAATGGGTCATGAATTAACCCCTTGAAGATGGGTTTAACATAATTTTCTGCATATTTTCAGTTGCAAGTGTCCAATAGCACCTTTTGTGGTCATCTCAGCCTCAAATGGATGGAAACTTTGACCAGTGGCTTGTACAATGTTGTAGAGGAGATTGAGAGCTTTCCAACGAGCCCAAGATCATAGAAACCAGATTCAAAACGAAGGAGAAACAAATTATTGAAGATGTGTTGCAACAATTGGAAATGGAATTTGTTTAAGAGTTGAAGTTTTGTTGCATGTTGAGGTGTCGTTGCATGGCAAAAGGGAGTGTTGTGTGGCCATCCACGTGGCTCATGAGCTGTCATGTTAGGTGCCTTGTTGTCTCCATGTATTAGCTTGGTTAGGAGGGTGGTTCGATTGGCAAAACCATGGTTTTGCTGGTTTCTCAGATAAAAATGACTAAAATTCATTGGAATTTTGATAAAAAAACGAAGGAGAAGAAGAAAATGGGGCGTGTGGGCTGGCCCATGCCTTTGTCAAGAAACTACTTGGGTCGTTGGTCCCCACGCCCTGCGCCTGGCCGCCGGCTGGGCTCACGCCAGAAGCTCGAACCACACGCGCTGAGCCTGTGCAGCCGAAAATCTCAATTTTTTCATTTTTTATTTCCTATATACATAATTCATTATTTATTTATTTATTTATTATAATCAAATGATTCATCCACTTAGGTATTTCATCAATTTTCATCAGAATCTTTACTATTTCTCAATTTCCATCATTTATACATTTAGTTTCTCAAAAATTGAATATTCTACCCAAAATTTGTATTTTTCTCCCAAAAATTTCATTAATTACACCAAAAATTCAATAATCACCCACAAAAAAGCTCATATTCTCTCCCAAAAATTATATTTCCACTTATAATCAATGTAATCTCTTCTCAAAATTGTATTCCTCAATTATTCTAATTTTCTTCAACAAATGATTAAAATTTAGAGAAAAGTTAAAAAATTTCATTGTATTTTCATTAAAATTTTCAAAAAATACATGAAGACGCATACATCAATCCCATTAATTTGTATGTGAAAAATATAGGTTATCACAGCCTCCCCTCCTTATAAGAAATTTTGTCCTTGAAATTTACAAATGTGGCAGAAAATACAAGTCAAGGAGCAATACTCATCAACTCAGGGCAGTGTTGAATCATGAAATCCTCACTCTCTCATGTATCTTGCTCAGTACCATAGAACTACTAGCGAACTCGTACCATTGGTATCTCCTTATTGCGCAACTTGTTCATAGCTCGATCAATGATGGTCGTAGGCATCTCATAGTACGTGCAGTCTTTTTGCAACTCAATATGCCTCTAATTGATAATATGCGAGGGATTGGGGTGGTATTTCCTCAACAAAGAAACACAAAATACATTATACACCCCCGATAACTGTGGTGGTAATGCTAGCCAATAAGCAACAGAGCCAATCCTCTCAAAGATCTCAAAAGGCCTAATGTATCTCGATGTGAGCTTCCCTGAAATCCCAAAGCATGTTTGCCCCTTGCGAGGCGAAATGCAAAGGAGGACATGGTCACCAACATCAAACTCAAGGACCCTTCTTCGATTATCTGTATAACTCTTTTGCCAGTCTTGAGCTACCTTCATATTCTGTCTAATCCTCTATATCTTCTTATTCTACTCTTGTATGAACGCGAGGCCCAAGACTACTCTGTCACCAGTCTTGGTCCAATAGGCACGTGATCTACATGGTCGACTATATAACGCCTCAAATAGCGCCATCCCAATGCTCGACTGGTAGCTGTTATTATAAGCAAACTTGCACAAGGAGAGAGTGATCCTCCTAGCTATCATCGAAGTCCAAAATGCAAGATCGTAGCATATCCTCAAGAATCAAAATCACTCACTCAGACTAACCTTTAGTTTGCTAATGTAATGTTGTACTAAGGTTCACTTCATCTCCAACTGAGCCTGTAATGCCTACCAAAAACGAGATGTGAACCTAGAGTCTTTGTTTAACACTATGGATAAGGAAATCCCATAAAATCTCATAATCTTTCTAATATGAAGTTGGCTCAATCGCTCCACTGAATCCTTTCTATGCATAGGAAGAAAGTAGGCAAACTTTGTCAAACAGTCCACAACCACCTAGATATCATCATGCCTCGGCTGTGTATGGGGTAGTCTTATAACAAAGTCCGTAGTGATGGGTTCCCACTTCTACCCTGGTATCAATAAGGGCTGTAAAGATCCACCAGGTCTCTGGTGCTCAGCCTTAACTTGCTAGAATATATCACATCTTTGAATGAAGGCTTTTATTCCCCATTTCATCTCGGGCCACTGATATGTGCGTTTAGCATCTTGGTACATCTTATTTGCACCTAGATGAACAACATATCTCGAGCGGTGTAGCTCCTCGAGTACACTGTGTCTTAGACCAGCATTATCTAGTACCCACAGTCGTCCCTTGAACCTCAGTGCATCTTATGAATCAAGTGACCACTCCCCACGAGAAGTGTCATCTACCTAAGCCCTAAAACTTGTCATAGTCCACATTACGAGGTTGTCCCTCCATGATCTCCCAAACCTAGACTAGTTGAGCTGTTGTCTGTGCACTAACTCTGGACTCAAAAGATGACTCATGGATACTCATAATCGTGGCAAAATCAATCATCACCCACTCATGAGACATGTGTTTAGCCATGCATGTAGTCTTAACCCATTTTCGACTTAAAACATCAGCTACTACATTAGCCTTTCCCAAGTGGTACTCAATAGTGAAGTTATAATCCTTCAGTAGCTCTATTTACCGCCTTTGTCTCATGTTCAAATCCTTCTATGCGAACAAATATCTAAGGTTCTTATGATCTGAATAGAGCGTGAAACACTCACCATAAAGGTAATGTCGCCATATCTTGAGTGCAAACACTATCACTGCCAGCTCTAAGTCATGTACAGGATAGTTCCTCTCATGATCCTTCAACTGTCGGGAGGCAAAATCAACAACCTTGTCATCCTGCATCAATACACAGCCAGGCTTATTTGTGATGCATCAATATATATGTCAATCTCTGCTTAAGCTCAAGAAAGGCAGCTTCGCACTCGTCAGTCCACACAAATGGAACATCCTTCTTGGTTAGCTTCATCATTGGAGCTGCAATCCTTGAGAAGTTTTAGACAAAATGACGATAATAGCCTGCTAAACCCAAGAAGCTGCAGATCTCAGTCACTGTGGTAGGTCTTGGCCAGTTGATAATCGCTTCGATCTCAGTGGGGTCGACAGAAATACCCTCGACTCTAACCACATGACCCAAAAATCTGACTTCTGATAACCAAAACTCACACTTGCTGAACTTAGCATATAACCTTTGTTCTCTCAGGGTCTGCAATGTGATCCTTAGGCACTCGACATGCTCCTTAGGAAACCTCCAATAGATCAAGATATCATCGATGAAAATAATCACAAAGGCATCAAGGTATGGCTGAAACACCCTCTGCATGAGGTCCATAAACATAGCTGTGGCATTCGTCACACCGAACGAAATGACTAAGAACACACAGTGCCCATATCTAGTGTGAAACATAGTCTTCAGCACATCTTCTTTCCTAACTCTCAGCTGATGGTACCCAGATCTTGGATCAATCTTTGAAAACACCTTGACACCTCCAAACTGATCGAATAAGTTGTCGATATGTAGAAGAGGATACTTATTCCTGATCGTTGCCTTGTTTAGCTGCTAGTAGTGAATGCATAAGCAGAGGCTCTTGTCCTTCTTTTTCACAAACAATATCAGAGCACCCCAAGGTGACAAGCTAGGAGAGATCAAACCCTTGCTCAACAACTCCTGCAACTATACCTTCAACTCCTGCAACACTTTAGGCGCCATGCGGTAAGGAGGATCAATATAGGTCGTGTCCCTAGAATGACCTCGATGATAAAGTCCCTAGAATGACCTCGATGATAAAGTTGATCTCTCCCTTAGGGGGCAAGCTAGGTAGATCATCAGGGAACACTTCAGGAAAATCTCTAATGAAAAGAATCTCATCAATGCTCGACCATGAAGGTGTCCCATCTATGGTCATCAAATCGGCTAGAGTATCAATCTCATGCTACATCATCGATCTGCCATAATTACTATGCCCATCTGAAGCTCTCTTCTAAAAGATAACAGTGGGTTGTCCTGGAATCTGAAACACAACCCTCCTGGCGTAGCAATCCATATATGCACGGTATGCAGCTAGCCAATCCATATTGAGTATGGCATCAAACTCGAGAAACTCCAACACTTGAAGGTCTACTATAGTCTAAAAGTCCCCCATCCAGATACGCCTCTGACATATCACGTTGGTGTAGATGCATTCCCAAACGACAATGCTCAACATCAACCAAATAGGAGCCGTAATTGGTCTAAGCCCCAATTTATCTACGACACATCGATAAATGAAAAACAAAGTAAAAGCATCATCAATCAACACATATATAGATGAATCACAAAGTGAGATAGTACCTTCCACCAAGGTCCTCGTCGAATCAGGGCTAGACTGGGTGATGGTCTGTGCTCAAACTCTAATAACTGGGGCGGAAGAACAAGGACTGTAACACCCCGACTCCCAATCGGATGTCCAGACACGTGTTATGGGTCATCGTCTGTTGAGAGTCGGAATGCTACTAATTTTTTTTTTGTCAAAATCTTTTCTTCAAAATCAAGTGTACAACAAATAGTTCTCAGATAAATATCTGGAAATACATTTTTCACAATAAAGGATTAAAATAACCTTACCTCGTGTTCATCGAAACTCATGTAACAAATAATAAAAAATAATCAGAGTAAATGTGACTGCGGATGAAAACATCAAAATCATCTTACACTGAATTGATCATCTAAAATAAAAAACCAAGGTAATTACATATAAAAAAATTAAATTCAATTTGAAAACATACAAGCGGTCGCAAACCAAGCTAAATGTTGGGAATACCTACGATCTGCTTTGTAGCTAGTCAATCTCAATCGGTGGCATATAGGAGATACCACTTCGATTTGCTTCAGGCTCGTCGATCACACCGATATATGAATTCTTAATGATCATTCGTCTTAGTTTAGTTTTACAATCAAACTCAATCACACCAAGCATCACACAATACTATAGAAAATTAATCAAATAATGCATGCTATTGAAAATGACAGTTTACATGAATAAATGATGAAGTCTAGGTGCATGTTTTCCTATTCATGCATGCAATAATAAAAAAATTATTCATCACACATCATTCAAACATACCAAACAATTTCAATCAATTTCCTAATAAAATTCTAATAACCTAGAACTACTCAAACAGATGGTTTGAATTTAAAATCCATATAATACGTAAGAGCAAGGAAATCAAGCCCACCTGATTCTGCAGATTTTTAAGGCCACCTTGCTTTTCTTCAAGCTATTCGTTACTCTAAGATTATAAAATCTGAAATTCAACAATCAATAAAACTCTCTAAGTTCCTAACTCACTTTTAATCTTATTCAAAATATTCTTAATCTTAAATAATTTCTAAAATAATTACGAAGTCTAAATATTTATTAATTCAGGGTTATCCCAAAATTCTAGAATTTCATATAATTGAAATAAAACAATTTCTAAGTTCTTCGAATTTCTTAATCTATCATTAAAAACTTTAATAATTAATTTTAAAGCTTTTACAACTTATTCACTTCTAAATAAATCTTTTAGATTAGAACTAATAATTTAAAAACACTAGAACTTATATTTGGCTCAAAAAATAATTCACTCGCATTATATAAATCTCATTCCACTTCAATAGGATTTTTATATCTAAAATTAAACTAACTTCCAAATTCTTAATTTATCATATAAAAATTCCTAAGTCACTCTTTTTAAGATAAAATATTGATCGTCAGATATTAAAATTTACTAAAATAAATATTTTTTGATCTTTTAGTCTCCATAATTTAAATAATTTATTTATATTTTAAACAAATTTATTACGAACAAAATAAGACTTTTAACTGTCAAAGTTTTAGTTTTCTAAAATATTAAATCCTCCTTTCTGATTTGTTAACATTTAAATTTAAGTTAAATTATTTTTATAATTGATTCTAAACTAATTTTAGTTCAAGGTTACAAAATTTTAATAAATAAATAAATAATTACAATAAGTGTTGCACCTTTCGATTTTGTTTCCCGCCACGTTCACATTTAAATAACTTCAACAATACTTCAATTGCCCAACCAAATCAAGCTTCACCAAGATTTTTGAACCCAACTTCACAACAGAATTTTGATTTCACCTTCAACGATTTAACCCAAGTTCAACAGTTCAATAACGTCAAAACCTCAATCAAAATCATGAATCACACCCTTCAATATGAATCCAAAACCAGAATTTTTTTGAGCAACGTTTCTTCGTTCTAGTCAGCATGAAACCAGAAAATCAACAATCAAAAACACATACCAGAAATCTAATTTAGTTTCAAGTATCTTAAATCCCCAAGCAAAATCATCACAACACACAACTTAATCAAAGAGTCAAAACCAAAAATTTAATCCCTTACCTTCTCTATTTCAACAACCGAAAGAACCCAAAAATGGAGAGAATTTGTAGCTGTTTTCTTCTAATTCCTATCAGATAGCTTCATGTTCTTAGATTATAAATTCCAGATTTTTGCCCAAATCACTAACCAAAATTTAAACCCACGAAAATATGATTTTCAGACCAAATGAAATTTGATTTAGATGTCTCAAAAAAAAATTAAAAAATTTGAAGCCCTAATTTCAGATTTCTCCCTTCTTCTTCAAATACCCTGTTCGTGCTCTGTTTCGACGCCCTAACCAAGAAATTTTGAATATCAACTTCAGTTTTCAGCTTGTTTACTTTGATTTCCAGCTCACCCTAAACCAAAAAATCGAATTTTGTTGTCAGGTTTTCTTCTTTCTTCTTCTTCCTCTTCGTTTCTTCTACCTCTTCGGCTCTTCTTCTTCTTGCTCATGGACGCCCTAATCAATTTTTTTCTTCAGTTCTTCTTCAATTAACAGATTCAGCTTTTAATGTGCTTCAATCATGCCAAAATTTCGATCATCCACCGCTAAACCCGATCCATGAACTCTCCAAAATCATCCTCCACCGACGAACTGAGCAAACCAGATTTTTTTTCATTACTTTGAATCACTAATTATTTTGATTTGCTTATAGTTTTATTATAAACATATATATATATATATATATATATATATATATATATATATGTACTCCAATAACCAATTAAATCTTATTACCCAATTACTACTTTCATCAATCAAGAAAATTCACAATGCTAAATTTCGTTTTTCAAGCTAATGTTGGATACTAGTTTATTTTATTTTATTATATATATATTTATATTATTGATGAATTTCAAATTTGAAATTTTAATTAATTTTAATTTTTTTTCAACATTATTTTATATTTTCAAAAATCTTATATTTTTGACATACATGAGCTACAAAATTTGGGGTTGTTACAATCTACCTTCCTTCAAAAAATTTTGTTTTTGAAATTTACATAGGGTACTTAACAGATACATTTCATTCAACATTTTTTTGGTGAAGAGCTTTGGATACTTCTTCTGCATTTTTCTTGATCATGATGCAACTCCAAGACCTTGACTACCAAAAATGTCTTTGTTCTTGAAGTTCAATATCTGAAGAGCAAGTATTTTGGTAGTTGGTTTTTCAAAATTAGCATTGTTCAAAAGTACATATATTTTCTTCAAGGATGCCCGGTGACGTATTTGGTTCATACTTCCATTATACTAATAAATGGTAAGAGACGCTACGCTTCCGCTACGCGACTCTCATATTGAGTTTAACACAAGGATTTTCTATCTTAGTACTACTCTCGCCCACGCACGCTTAACTATGGAGTTCTGATGGGATTCGGTGCATTAGTGCTGGTATGATCGCATCCCTATTCCCTTATTCTAATTTATCGGCAGGCGACTAACACAATCCTTTACAATAGTGTCTCATTTCCATTCTAATAGTAGAAGTGGTTGCAAAAATCTTGATGTCCATTTTCGATATATATATATACACGTATTTTTCAAACCCATGACCCTATGGCACTTAATTCAAATGATAAGTGCACACACCGTAATCAAGAACACATGCCTTCCTCTGTAGGTGTGGGTTTCATTTGGGTATGAATTGCACAAAGCTATGCGTGATCGTCCTGTTGTGACTACTGAGGATCTATTACTAACGCTCTACAAGGACAATATCGAGCTAAATGTCTTTTTTGATTACAAGTATAACACAACCCTAATTTCTTGGCCTGCTCCTTTTGCTCACTACTCATCTGTCTTGGCCTAGTCTATCAAGATTACTGCCTAGTAATTGTCTGATAATCCCTAGCATGGACACCTCGAGGTTGTTGACTCTATTGTCTACGTTGTTTCCTCTGGGGGCCTCCTGTAATTTGCTCTGGTCGTGCCCTATTATGCTTGAGTTTTATTGCTTGTCCCTGTTCCAGGTCATTCTTTATCTTTTGCACTTTCATTACTACCTCCTTCAAATTGGTCAGCCTTAGTGGAGTGATAATCTTCTTGATTTCCACTTTCAGACCCTCTGTAAATTTTTCAGTTTTTAATTGTTCATCTCTGACAAATTCTAGGATATACTTTGACAATTCAATAAATTTCTATTCATATTCCAATACTGTCATTGTTGGGTGCTTCAATTTTATGAAATCTAATTTTAACTATTTTTTCCTCTTTGTAAGAAGAAATGTATCATACATTATGGTTTCAAACTCATCCCATGTTAAAATTTATTCATCAATAACAGGGTCATTCTCAATCACCTTTCACCAATAATACGTCGGTTCCACCAACTGGTTCACTGCTAACGTCACCCTTCTAGGTCCAGCCACTCCCATAGTGTTCAGGTGCTGATTCATTTCATTAAGCCACCTTTCTATTGAAAAGGGATCAGTCATGCCTTCAAATGTTCTAGGTTGCAACATTTGGAATTCAATCAACAAATCTCATGCTCCTTGTCATAAATAACAAATCTACCCCGTGGCATTGTTTCTATAGGTCTATCCATCTGATGAGTCTAAGGTTGTAGCTATCCCTGACGCTATAGTTGTACTGGTGACTGCACCTGTGTTTGAGTAAGTACCGATAGTTGTGGTGACATAGATGACTGCATAGTCCTCACAACAAGTCCTGGAGTGATCTCTAATCTTACTTTCTAAGAAATCTCTGCTATCAATTTCGGGGTTACCAAAGTCTCCCTATATGCTGCCACCCTTGATGTACTCTCACCACCAAGTATTGGTTCATCTCTCACCTCTTCTTTGACCATATTTTTCCTAGGTCTGCCCCTTTTCCTTGGCATAATCCACAAGTCAAGAATTTGCCTCAGTATTCAATAGTCTATTCATTTTGAGTTTTAATATTTAATTTTTTTTTGTTGATACTGTGACTTATCTTATTGGCCACTACTTCTTACCCATCTATACCCCGCATTTTCGTGCTACTGTGACTCTAGATTCATGTTTCTTAGTTCTCACTGTGTCTCAGTTGTCTGGGGGTTTATGTTTCTAAGTCGGCAGCATTTCGTCTGTTTCTAGGTACATGAGTTTGGGTATACACTTAAATTAATCAGCCTACATATATAACAAACAATCAACCAATAGACAAGCAAACAATGCACGCTAGCATAATGCAACCCCAAGCTTCCATTTGTGCTTTTAAGTCCGTCTGTCCCATCCCACGCTCGCCCTTCCACACAGACTTCCACCCAAAATTACATTACACCCAAACAATGGCGCAAGTGTCTCGATATCCATGACTGGAGATAACTAATCCTTAGTCAAAAATAGCGCGACAGTGCACCCACAGACGTGTTCTAAGGCTGACGCAAGACCCACCATACTGTACCGCGCCATCCTAGTACAATACAGTACGTATAAGTTCAACCAAAGAAATCGATCACTCACCAAACATAGTTCGTCATCCTCCGAATCTAGGATTCATCCGTACCCTCAAATCCCTATGCACCCCATCTTACATAGAGACTAGAGATACAGACTCTTCCCAAACTCGGGTCCTGACCAAACGGGTGTGCGTTCAATCACGTTATTAGTCTCTAGCCTATGCCCTAAAGTCTTTTAATTTATTTATGATCCACTGTACTCCCGAGACAATACTTGATCTCTACCAAAATCTAGGGTCTCATTACTTCACATGGCTAGTATATCCTTTAGTAGGATTGCCAAGTTTGACTTCATAAAACTTCTATGCAACACCCCCGTCTCAAGTTCTGGACCTTTCCGGTGTAGGCATCAACCTTCAAGGATGTCTATCCAAAGTAGAAGTCAAACCATCATGAATGTCTCCCTCGTATAGACATCACACTCTCAAGGATGCCTACCAGTACTCGAGTCACACCTACGACTGTGGACTCAAACACGTGGGCATGATTGTAGTCTTTTCCTAGATTTTTAGCCACCTAGTTGACACTTAACCATTTTTTATGCAATTATTTCTCATGATACCATCCATTTTAAGTACTGTCATCTTGGACCTTTCCAAAATAATAATAAAACCTTCTAGGACCTTTAGTCAACATAAAGGTCAACCCTCTAGTACATCTTTCCAAAGAAGAAGATCTAACTAGATCAGGGACCTTTATCCTGAAAGAAGGTTAACTATCAGGGATCATTACCTCTACTAAGGTCACATCAATAACAGTACTTAAATATGTTGGCATCATCGAGTGCCTTTCAAAATTAAGTGCAAAACTCATTTCCCGTGAAAACCCAAATCCCATCCACTTCTTTAAATCCGTTGTCAAAGAAATCAAGTGGAACAAGAAATTCACTTTTTAGTGAAAATCAAATCCAGTAAAAATCAAATCCACCCCAGTTTATCACAATATTGGGCTCTAATACCATATTTGTGGCACCCCAACTCCCAATCGAAAGTCTCGACACGTGTTATGGGTCGTCATCCATTGAGAGTCAGAATGCTACAAAATTTTTTCTGTCAAAATCAAATTTACAACAAATAGTTCTTAGATAAATATCTAAAAATACATTTTTTTACAAAACAAAAGATTAAAATAACCTTACCTTGTGTTCATCGAAATTCATGTAACAAATAATGAAAAATCATCAAAGTAAATGTGACAGCGGATGAAAAGATCAAAAACATCTTACACTGAATTGATCACCTGAAATCCAAAATCAATATAATTACATTTAAAACAGTGAAATTAAATTCAATTTGAAAACATACATTCAGTTTGGTTACTATTAAGGTAAATACAATACAACCTCTAAAGTCTTCTATCTCAGACGACTTCTCTCATGAGGTGTCCAATTAAAAGTGTGAGTCTTCTGACGTAGACTATTGTGTATTACGTCCAAGTGTTCCTGAAAAATGAAATGGAAGTGAGCTCGAAAGCCCAGTGGATCATTCCTACACATCACACGCATTATACAGACCAAAATCCAAAACATTACACACACTTTCAAACATTAGGCGTTTCAAGCATTCATTTAGTTTTGGTCGAAGTCTGAGACCGGAAGAGGGTTAAGATGCTTCTCGGTATTCTCCGTGATCTCGTCTAATCATAAAAGGTCTCGAGTACCATCTAAAATTAGTCATGTTTCAAATCATGATATCACAGCCTAAGAGAGTGTACTTACTACAGGTCATACCATTTCCCAAAGACTTCTAGCTGTCGCAGGCAGCTAAAGGTTGGAAATACCTACGATCCGCCTTGTAGCTAGTCAATCTGACGCGGTGGCATATAGGACATACCACCTCGATCCACTTCAGGCTCGTCGATCGTACTGGTACGTGGATTCTTAATAATCCTTCGTCTTAGTTTAGTTTTATAATCAAACTCAATCACACCAAGCATCATACAATACTATAGAAAATTAATCAAATAATACATGCTATTGAAAATGATAGTTTACATGAATAAATGATGAAGTCTAAGTGCATGTTTTCATATTCATGGATGCAATAATTAAATAATCATTCATAACACATCATTCAAGCATACCAAACAATTTCAATCAATTTCTTAATAAAATTTTAATAACCTAGAACTATTCAAACAAATGCTTTGAATTTAAAATTCATATAATAAGTACGAGCAAGGAAATCATGCCCACCTAATTCTACAGATCTCAAGGGCACCTTGCTTTCCTTTGAGCTATTCGGTACTTTAAGATTATAAAATTTGAAATTAACAATTAATAAAATGCTTTAAGTTCCTAACTCACATTTAATCTTATTCAAAATATTATTAGTCTAAAATAATTTCTAAAATAATTATGAAGTCTAAATATTTATTTCAACTAATTCAGAGTTATTCTAAAATTCAAGAATTTCATATAATTAAAGTAAATTAATTTCTAAGTTCTTCGAATTTCTTAATCTGTCATTAAAAACTTTAATAATTAATTTCAAAGCTTTTACAATTTATTCACTTCTAAATAAATCTATTAGATTATAACTAATAATTTAAAAACACTAGAACTTATATTTGGCTCCAAAAATAATTCACTCGCATTATATAAATCTCATTCCACTTAAATAATATTTTTATATGTAAAATTAAACTAAGTTCCAAATTCTTAATTTATCATGTAAAAATTCTTAAGTCACTCTTTTTAAGATAAAATATTCATCTTCAGATATTAAAATTTATTAAAATAAATGTTTTTCTATCTTTTAGTCTCCATAATTTAAATAATTTATTCATATTTTAAATAAATTTATTACGAACAAAACAAGACTTCTAAATGTCAAAATTTTAGTTTTCTAAAATATTCAATCCTCCTTTCAAATTTGTTATTTAACATTTAAATTTAAGTTAAATTATTTTTATAATTGATTCTAAACTAATTTTAGTTCAAGGTTACAAAATTTAAACAAATGAATAAATAAATAAATAGTTAAAATAAGTGTCGCACCTTTCGATTTTATTTCCTGCTTGGAGTTCACGTTCACGTTCAAATAACTTCAACAATGCTTCAATTTCCCAACCAAATCAAGCTTCAACAAGATTTTTAAACCCAACATCACAACAAAATATTGATTTCACCTTCAATGATTTGACCCAAGTTCAACAGTTCAATAACGTCAAATCCCCAATCAAAATCATGAATCGCACCCTTCAATATGAATCAGAAACCAAAATTTTTTTGAGCAATGTTTCTCCGTTCTAGTCAGCATGAAACCAAAAAATCAACAATCAAAAACGCATACCAGAAATCCGATTCACTTTCATCAAGTTAATCTTCATTAAATAGTTCAAGTATCTTCAATCCCCAAGCAAAATCATCACAACACACAACTTAATCAAAGAATCAAAACCAAAAATTTAATCCCTTACCTTCTCTATTTCAATGACCAAAAGAACCCAAAAATGGAGAGAATTTGCAGCCATTTTCTTCTAATTCTTGTCGGACAGCTTCACGTTCTTGGATTACAAATTCCAAATTTTTGCCCAAATCACTAACCACAAATATATATATATATATATATATAGTTTACAATAACCAATTAATTCTTATTACCCAATTACTACTTTCATCAACCAAGAAAATTTTCAATGCTAAATTTCGTTTTTCAAGCTATTTCAAGCTAATGTTGGATATTGGTTTATTTTATTTTATTATATACATGTTTATATTTTTTATGAATTTCAAATTTGAAATTTTAATTAATTTTAATTTTTTTCAACATTATATTATATTTTCAAAAATTTAATATTTTTGACATACATGAGCTACAAAATTTGGGGTTGTTACAAGGACCCCCTATAAGAGTCGAACACTCAACCCTCTTGTGTCCAACCTTTTTGCATCAATAGCATGTGAAGGGTGGTCTTTGTCCACCCTAATAACTCTGGCTCTGTCCGCGACCTCGACCATGGTTGTGCCTACACAACCATGCAAACTCAGGCCTCGAAAAATGTGTTCTATTACTCTACCAATGATTGTGCCCACACAGGCGTGGTTGCAAGTGCTAGCGCCTTTGTAGCGGTCTGGCTGGGAGTGTTGCTTGACTGTGCCTCATAGAACTTTCTCTTCTTCTGCCTCTGATAATAACCACTACCTCAACAACCTTCAGGCCCAACTCTATATGATGGTTGAGTTTGTGATACGGCCTGCTGCTATGGCTATGATCGAGGAGTACTGCCAGATACTACAGAAATCTTAGGGTACTCTTCTAATCGATCCATCTCATACCATAGGACCTTCTTTTGGATCTCCTCTAAGGTTCGAGCCTTGGATGTGGAAGTCACCTGCCTGATAGCGACCCTCAGCCCTCGTCAATAGAATCCAGCCGCCTCTCTCTGATTAGCTATCAACCCAGGTGCGTAGGCTTCCAACTGAAAGAAATAGTGTGTATACTCTCTCACTATCATGATCCCTTGGTGTAGGCTTAGAAACTCAACCTTCTTACGTTCCCGCTCAATCTCAGGAACGTAAGCCTTAAGAAATAACTCTCTAAACCTAGCCCAAGAGGTGATCGGGCCCTCTATGCTCCTCGTGGATTGCCACCATCTGGCAACCTCGCTCTCCAACATATGTGTCGAGAATAGGACCTGATCTACCTATGATAATCTCAAGGTCTTAGTGTTCTTCTCCATGTTAAGTAACCGATCCTAAGTTGATGCCACCCTGAACCTCTTAGGGCACAAGTCCATGAAACTCTTGAGGAGTCGGGCATGGGCTCTCTCATCTCTCTCTCTTTTTAGGGCGGGAGGGGTAGGAACTACTGCTGCCTCAATCGGTGGCTCAGTAGTTGGTGGTACAGGTGGAGCGGGCTACACTACTAGCTTAGCCCTTTATCTGTTAGCCTCCAACCTATCAAGTATCTCTTTCAGTAAGGTCGTCTCGGCCTGAGTTGCCTCGTTAGATGCCCCAATCATAGCCTCGAGCTTCTGTATGGGGTCCAACTCGGGCTAAATCGAAGGTGGTGGCGGTGGCATCGGTTCCCTAAGCTCGGACAGTGGTCTGCCCCCCGCCTGGGTGGTGCTCTACCCCGACTATGTGGCATCTCTATCTACATTTTGAATCAATTTACTAGTTATTCATCCATTTAAAATAGACTCAACTATAAAATTTTAGTAGTATTGTATATTCTGTTCAAAATACATTTTATGATTAATAGTTTCTCTTTTGTTTGATGTTTTGTTTACTTTTGCAATCATTTTGATATCGCCTAGGCTCTTTATTTATTAGAGTTTTTTCAATTCTTTCAAACCTAAGCTCTGATACCAAGGCTGTGGGGACCCCTTCCCTATGCCGAAGGGCGGCCCGACCGGCATAGTAGCCCGACGGAACTCACTCACCATGTCAAGTTCGTCCAACCACTATTAAGCCTCTCCAACCTCAACAATAGGTGACATTAGAATATTTGAAGGACTCAAAAGTGGAATTAAACATATATACGAAGAACAATCATTGTATATTTGTCATGTCCAAAATGCGCAAATGACCATATACATATACAAAAGTGACAAACCTCAAACAAAAAGAACCAGAAAAGGGAAAATGAATTTTTAGGAAATTAGGCAATCACCACGCCCTTCCCTTTATCAGCCATCAAAGAACCTGAAATATTAATAAAGTCGTGAGCCTAAAAATCAATGTGGTTCAGTGAGTAGCAAGATCAAGGTGTTAACCATAACTGACATTCCCAAAATAGTGCACGTATGTGTGAATAGTAAAATGATACAGTCTAAATGTACAACATAGTATGAAAGAAGTTATAAACAATGCAACAGTTATAAAAAACATCTCAAATACATGCTAGTAAAAATTGTATCCATGCTAGGTTTAAATAAAGAAACCCAACCTATGGTCATTGCTCAAGTGGGTCTTGAGTCAGGCGTATAAGCCACTAAAGCGAGTCCTGAGCTAGCATACTCATCAAATACCCTAACCTCGACGCTCGGCCTTCAAGCATCGTGACTTGAGTGGGTGCTGAGGCTAGGCGCACTAATTGTGTGACCTAACCTTGATTCTCAGTCATCGAGTCCAATCCAATCACATCGTGTACCCTAACCCTGATGCTCGACCCACGAGCCTATGGTTTCATTATTTGTGTACATCTACACATTTCAAATCAGTCCGATGTATTTCAATCACATGAGACCATTTAAATCATGTCATTTCACACAAGTTTTTATGCAAAAGAACACAGTAATGAAAAACACCTAAATCAAACTACTCACCTCGGGTCCCACGCACCAATGTCCCATCGACAACTGGCCCGGTTTGAAGATGGCTTTAGAGATGGATCTTCAATCAAATATGGACCAACTCAGAGAACTACGCCGATCTTTATATGTTTAGGCCACGTCCGTTTTTGCTCCGAAGAGGAAGGTTTGGATCTTTCAATCTTATGTCGTGAAGGACGTTCCATCCCCGTAGGGGTAGAGAACCTGTCACTGTCTCGGCTGTGCTACCGGAGGATCTGGGGAAGTCGGAATAGGAGAGCACTCATCTTGGGGTGGAACGTTGTCTACCCCACCTTGTCGTACATGTTTCCTCAGATGGCCAAGCTCGCGGTGGCAAAAGGCCAGTCCCACAGTGCTCACTCGAATTTGTATTGTTTAAACTTAATTTTAATTCTCTTCAGGATGTGGCTTAATCCCTTATTCTAAGATCTCTAATCGATCTGATCAGCTCAAATTTGATTTGGTTGAATTTGATCAATTGGTCAACATGATCCATTTTGGTCATCTTTGTAAATTTGGGTCAAGTTAGGTCAAAATTGGGCCATTTAGGCCAAAATCCCCAAATTCCAATACTTAGCCCAATTCAA
>JAJIYU010005818.1:0-21633 GCA_030144865.1 Tinospora cordifolia | reverse complement strand
AACAGAAGAAAGTTTATATATATCATCATCAGGGGGAGAATAAAAATGAGTTATTGATTAATGCACTGTACTCTTTTTTCCTTAGCTAAGGTTTTGTCCCAATGGGTTTTCTTTGCAAGGTTTTTAATGAGGCAGTCCTAACAATAATATAAAACTCCAAAAGAATATGTACTCTTTTTCCTATTAGATTTTTGTCCCATTGGGTTTTATCTAGTAAGGTTTTAATGAGGCATATTCTCATATAAAAGGCATTCAAAGGGGGAGTGTTATAAATATTTTATATTGAATGCCTTTATAACTACTATCATTTAGTATTTTGTAATCTCTTTTGTATTTAGAATTTTGTAAACCCTATCTCATTTATGTCCAAGTTTAAATATTGTAATTATGATTTGTGTAACCCCCCATTCCTAAAATCTATATAAAGGGGTGTTTACATTGTAAATGGTGTATCAAAGTTGAAATTCAACCTATTATCAAGAGAATGAAAAGCTCTCTCTATTTTCTATTTTCTCAAATTTGTCTTCTAGTAGTTCTTTAATCTTCTAGTAGTTTTTCTTTTATTTCATAACAAAAATAAAAAAATAAAATTAAGAAAAGGAAATTAATGCTGCAATTTACAGAATAAAAGAAAAAAAAAAAAAGCTTGATGCATTAGTGAAATAAAAGCCTCACATTCATTAATTAAAAGAGAAGTTTTCGTCACGGTGACTTTTCTAATATACATTATATACAAACTTGTAAGAGTTTTTCCAAACATACAGTGTGAACATCCAAATAAAAAAATTAAAAAAAAAAGTTTTTAAAAGAAGCAGAAGAAGAAATCTTGATTGGCATATCAAAGTAACACCAAATGTGATGTTAGTTGGCCCTTCCTAGTCAGTCGTACCAGAACTTTATTGCTGTCGGTTATGAAACTTGTGATGCTACTTACAGGTAAAGACCATTCAACAAATGTTTCTAATTGCTTGATTTCAATAAGCAGTTCTATTGCAAATTTTACTTCTCCCTCGCTTTCTTCAGGTGAGCTTTCAACAATATCTTTGTATACAGCAATGGGCAATTGAACTAAAAACTCATTTAACATATCAACAAATAGTTGACCAATATGCCCGTGTAAATTCTCGATTCATACTGCCGGCTCCCATCTGATACAAAGTTTGCAATTATACATAATTCATCCCGCACCAGATCTGGAGGCAAAACATCTTCTAATCCTTTAATGATTGTCATTGCTCTATCCAATTCAGATTCAGACTCCAATATTAAATTATCATCCTCCCGTCTCTTCCAAATTTTAGGGAGTAGGTATCTGTTAAAATTTTTACTCTCTAACAATGCTTCTGCAAGTGTAGATGTCTTTCTACTCTCAAATCTTGACACAATACTCATTTTCCCATCAACAAACTGTATGACTTTGAACACTTCTTTCAATGAGCTTGAAACTAGAGATTCAAAAGTCAATGAAGATGGCAACGAAACGGCTGCGATTCTTTCAAGAGTAACCATTGTAAGTGCAGACATTTTATACCCTGGCCTTAAACTATCATAGTGGTATTTTAGCGTCTGATCTTGAGACGGAGGAGTTTCTGTTAGGAGTTTTACAACATTGATCATTGATGATGTTTTTCTTTTGCTTGTTTCCATCCATTTTTTCATGTCCTTGACACCTGCATGCAATGACCACTCCTCCACTTCAAACTCTCCTTTATGGATCAAACCCATCAATTCTTGAGATTCATCGTCACCATCATCATTATCACCACTTTTACATATTATTTTCAGCATTGCAATCAGGCAACTACATGGTATTATAAGTAAAAGTCCTGTCAAAACACTAAAAAGTAAGCTCAGAACCTTTGCAATATCCTCCACAGCGTGTGCAATGCCCATCGCAAAAGAATTATGTTCAGGTGGAAGCAATATTGGGTTACCATTAATTATAGCATTTGCATCTTTCGCATTTATCTGTTTTGAACTATAAGGAGCCATAGACAGGTTTCTAAAGATGTCACCAAAAGAACCCACAACAATGGTGAAACTTGGGGAGATAACTATAATTCTCATTGACCATCTATAATTTGAAGTACTATTATTTGATCCCTGGCAAAGCTCCAAATTTTTAGAATTAAAAAGAGATTGAAATGCTGTTATTGCCAAAACTACCGAGGAAACAATGTTCATTGGGCCCATATAAGATATGTGAAGCAATCTTTTACAGAGGGAGAATTGTGGGTTTGAGCAATATCCAAACATATAACATAACTTCAATCTATAAAACATATTGCTCTTTTGTAAAGTATCGGTTCTGAGGTTATCTTTAATACCATCATTAAAAGCCTCCCTTAAGGGTCCTATTTCCGAATAAGTGAACCAAAGTCCACAAAGCAGTAGTATCATACAACACATAATTATGATGTGTTCAACCCGAAACAAAATTATAACCCCAGTCTGGATTTGAATGCAAATATTGGCAACAACAGTGATTACAAATATGCTCAAGGCAGTCAAGTTTGAGAAACAATCAGAAACACTACTAGTTCCAAAGGAAGGCATGAGGAAGCTCATGCAACTGCATATTAAGGCAGTGCCAGTGAGCTTAGATAATTGATCTTCAACTCTAGGCATTGAAGTGGTGAGATCTACTGGTAGTTTTGCTGCTATAGCAACAAGAGTAAGAGTAATTGAATTGAGGGAGAAGTAGCGACAAGGTAGCCATCGTTTTCCATTGCGAAGACCAGAAATAATATCAATAAGAATGAAAAGCAAACATACCAAAGTGGCTCCTGCGATGTATAAACCAATCACAGGCAAAGGAGAAGAATAGCTAGAAGTATCCAACTCTCCATGTGCACACATCTGCGTCACCATTTTTTTTTTCCTAGACTTCTCTGTGCCTATCAAAAACAAAGCAGCACAAGGGCGCCAGTGCTGTTCAATATAAGAAATGAATAGTGTGTGAAATAATCTAAACTGGGATATGGTTGACTTCACTATCAAATAAAGAAATACATATAATAGTTGTAATCCCACTATCATAAAATCAAATTAGGACATCTGGTGTTAGTTAAAAATAAATTCTTGTGTACTGCTTCTTCTTTTTTTTCCTAATATTAATAATGTGTCTGTTCCTTATCATTTTCTACATCATTAACTACTGTATGAATTTATTTTTCCCACTTGGTTCTTAATCATAAGAGAATGACAGGTCAACAGTCATATTAAAATTAATGTGAATGACTTTTCTATGCTTCAAGAGGTCATAATGGAGCTGCTGGATTGAATTATATAATAGCTTACGAATCAAGAGAATATCTTATGTACATGAACCCAAAATTATTAAGCAAGGCCTTTGAATTTTACACAGCAGACTTTATCTTATCTTTTTCTTTTTCTTTTTTTACTGTATGTGTTTGCCAAATTGTTCATACATACAAAAAATAAATAAAAGATCCTTCTAGGATTCTTCAAACTATGAGCAAACAGATCTTATAAACCGCATACCATACTTAAAAACAGGATCTTTCCTTATTTATATTTTCAAGCAACTTATGATATCTACTTCTAACACAGGCTTTCCAAAATATAAAGCACTTAATCATTCCAACACAGCCAGGGTAACAATAAAAGGATGGCCACAAGAATCAAATACAGACAGCATGCTATTTTACGATTTGAATAAGATAAGAAATTTATTGTAAGTTCAATATTTCTTCTAAATTGAAGTAGTTGAAGCATTGTAGAACTTGATCGTCTAGTTAAACTAAAAAAAAAAAAATCAATCACATATACATAATATATATGGACAGGCTAGAGTTCTGAGCGCATCTGTTGGACCAGAATTTCCTCTATGGCATCCACAAAGCTTAATAAGCTTTGCCGTGTTTGAGCATCCAATGAGTTTGCCGACTCCTATCAATCAAAGTAAGCCATTCAAAATCATCACTAAAATCATGCAACGTATTTTATATCATACAAGTAATTGAGAAGAAAAAGTAACATCAAAAAAAAAGTTTGTTATCCTTGTTCTGCAGATAAGATAGCATTTTCAACAAATCAAGGTGCTAATAACATACTGCGCAGCAAGATGCAAGTAAAGAGAATGAAAGAAAATTAGATAGAATGGGCATAGAAAAATCAGTGAGGTCAGAGGAGCAGAATCAGGGAGAATGTAAGAAGGGGAAAAACGATCTTTGGCTTCGCGACAACTCATTCATCTCTATTCTCTACAAAGCATGTTATTACAAGGCCAAATGGCTCCTGATAGTTCCACCTAACATGATTCTCTAAAGCCATTCATTTCTGGCCAAAAAACTACAATGATTAACAAATTTTCTACATTTGGCTGGTACCAAAGTGATTGTTACTCCTTGGTTCTCGAGCACCTTCAGCTGAGAGACACTTTTGCTCTTGACTTGTGCTTGCACCATACTGTATGAGTTCATTTGGCAAGTTCTTTTAATTAGATGTAATTGTTTTACACCGATGATGTTACAAAACTCTTAAAGGTTTGAAAAGAATGATAAAATTAAAGCTTTAGTGGCTGATAAGTAAGGTTAAAGTTAGATTTTATGCTGGGAATCCAAATAAATTAGTGACTGATAAAAATAATAACTTTGGGAATGACAAGGGAATGCATATAGATCCTCTCTTTCTATAAACTATTGAAGTTTTTATCTTTTGAATGATTCACCACAACTAATAAATTAACAGTACTTCCAAAGAAACATGGAATATGAGAATTCAGAATAAAAAGGTGTGCCTCAGCAATCTGCAAGGAATATATATATTTTTTAACCAACATGACACAGAACATGAAATAAAGGAACCTATCACCAGATCAACTAATTGATCAATTAATGACTAGCTGAGAACAATCCTCACCTCAACCTTGCAGAGAAAGTTCAACGAGATTACCCTTGAATGATTATTGGAGCTCTTGAGAGAAATCAGCTCCAAAGCACAAGGTAATATTGGCCAGCTATGAGGAAGCTTTATAAAGGCATCAATTCCCCCAAGCATATGAGCTGTTATCATTTCATCTCTATCAGAGTAATCAAATGAATGCCTGCAGTATAATATAGTGTTAAGTACATTAGGCATAGCAAAACACATGAAGGCGAACACCAAAATTTTTATTGAATAACCAACAATTTCTCTAGTGACAACAAAGATCAATAAAGTTCAACTGTTGGTTTCCATCTTAGAAATCTCCTATGAGTGCTATAACAGTAATTGCTATGCTTTGTCCATTTTCTTTTTGTAGGTGGCAAATTTTATTGGACAGAAAGCAATATACAATAGTGAACGTGGAGAAACCTGACTCCAGCCAGCTGAAGCACCAATCAAGGAAAACCAGCAACCCCCCAGCCTCAAGATTAGCAATCACTTAGATTCATAAGCCACCCAGACAATGGGATACTTTGCTACAGGGAGAAGCAAAGACCAAGTACAAGCGACAACTTATTTGATCCATATCAACACTTCTCTAAGTTGTTGATCTCCAAAATCTAAACATCCTCGTTTTCCTTGGTGGACCATCTAAATTATTAAAGTTATTCTTTTCCACCATATACTGTAGGCCTCAATACAATATACATTTGTTTGTCCCTCCTCCCTTTCGATTTCTAAGCTATGGCACTGAAAACCCTCACTCATCCTTAGCTCTATAGTGATGGACTATATTTGAACCTCAAAGGCAATGCCACTGACTTGCACAATCACACTAACATAGCACTTTAAGAAGCTACAAAGTTGCCTCTTTGCAAAACTGAATCAAAACATTAAACAACAGGCACAGTCCTCAGGAAAACCGTCTACAGTTGACAGAAACAGCATCGATGGCCAAACCAAGCAGAGACACAAGAAAATGGATCATAAAACCTGACGATTACTTAATTAGCTAGTGATCATTTTATAAAACAACAAAAAATATTGCACACTTTTACATATAAATATAGCTTCTAATAAAATAGAAACTTCTTGCTTTATTAGATCAAGTGTTGACTTCAAATTTGTAGCATCCCTAGAAGGTACTCCCATTTTGTGTTGTTGATATCAAGTGTTTTTTTTTTCATTTTTCATGGGCTAGTGAAAACAAGCATTGTGATATAATATAAGAGACACAAAAAAGGGTCAACAATAACAAGTCAAGGAAATTTACACTTTAGAGATAATTCATTACTAAGGTGAACAAATGATGCAATTTATTAGCTTACTTTTTCCTTCCCCAACCTTTTCCTTTCCCAATCAATTGCTCCATGTATACTTAGACAACTATATTTTTCACTTAAGGCTCCAATAACTTGAGGAGAAAAATCAACCAACATAGCTCATAATAGTAACTAGTTTGGAAGGAAAATGAAAAAAAAAAAAATTTAAACATAGAAAGAGCTGCAGAATTGTCTGCAAGAATAGATGATTTCCATAGAATATCAAAGAAAATTACCTTGATTTGTTGGCATCTTTCACCAGAAAACGCCTAAGAGAGTACAAAACAATCTTATTTTGCACTTTCCTTAAGAGCCATTCCAAGGAAGACCTTCTCTCCAAAATTGTCAATGAAGGATAGAACTGCCTACAAGAAATCAGCATGACAATATCTTCATGAAGTTAGGCAAGAATGACCCAACAAATTGTAGATCCCAAACTGTGATCAGACAATATATGGTGCATTCTTCGTTCCAAGTATACATGTTAAGGAAAGGACCAAAAAATCATCTTCCATAAGAAGAAAGAAAAGTAAAATCCATTCACACAACAAATATTTTAAATATAATAATAGCTAGGGAGCCTTATCTTTGTAACTTAGTGGGAACTCATGCTAAGTGTAAAAGTGGCATGGTCATTGTACTGTTAATAGAAATAACTTTGCTCAAAGCTATAAAAATAAATAAATAAATAATAATAATAATAATAATAATCAAGAACTATATTTTGTAGGAATATCATATTGATGAAAAAATTAAAAGAAAATTTTCATTCTAAACCCAATGATGATTCACGAAATTTGAATCATGTTTTTGACTCCATCATTGGGGCCTATATATGTTTCAAAATTATACAGCTCTTTGCCAAAGATCCCATCCCAGAAAAGCAATATTCAGAAGAATTGAGGTCATACCAATATTCATAGCCTAGTGAAACCAATTATACAGTCAAATAAACCATCTATATCTGTTATAGTTTGGAACACTAATTAACAAGAGCGGAAGCGATCAACTACATTGAGAATTATTACTGTACATGGTGATCATCTCATCTAGCAGATCATCATTAACAAAATTGTGTCCATTGTAACTTGTAATTTTAGGCAAGTACCCATGAGCAAAGTACTAACCATGTTCCATATATATGGATCATAGCCATCCATGTATCATGTAGAAATTTAGACTGCTTAATAAGCATAACTTCATGTACGATTTAATAGGAACTATTCAAACATAAAAGTATTGACATTTCTCATAGCCCTAGCTTTCAAGACCTACAAGATATCAATAACTCAAGGAAACGATCACATTAAAGTGAAAATTAGTTTTCATCAAATGACCTATGGTTCAAAGTGTTGATGGATCACGGATCACCTGAAAGAGGATTAGATTACTACAATTTAATTAGCATTAAACAAGCTTTTGGTTCTCTAGAACTTATTTTATATGAGACAAAAGCTACATGGTTATGTTCTAGATACAACTAGAGGAATTCCTTGTACTAAACCGAAAGTTAAGTGTAAAGGCTTGAAGAGTAACATTAAAATTTTTTTATTTTTTATTTTTTATTTTTTTTGGATGCAGACTAGGAGGATTCAGCATCATTCACCTAAACTCCATTCATTGGACGGACTCCCAAATTCTTATGCTAGCATTTTGTGTTGCATGTATGGTTTCTGTAATGGAGAATCATTTTTAAGGGATAAAGCTATAAACTCTCCATGAAAATGAAATAAAAATGGCATATGAATACACAGTGGAAGAGTTTGTCTTCCTCAAATTGATATGGAATTCTATTACACGAGAAAGATATAAGAATAACAGTTTCATTCTATAATGGTGGAAAAGAAGTCCATATGTCATCCAATATAATTTGCCTAAACATGTCGCAAGGGAATGAATGCCAGAATCAGAACAATTGCGTTAAATTGAGTGCAGCAAATAAGAACTTAGAGGGAGTATGAACATGGCAAACAAATCTATTTTTATAGAACAATTTGCCTTGAGAAGCATATCTATAAATGTTAGTTCCATGCAATTGAGACAATGAAAAGTACATGCTACAGTGTAATTGGTCTAAGCAAGAAACAAGCTAGTAGAGCATACCTTGATTTTGCAGAATCAACAATCTCAGAAATAAATACATCATCTGGAAAAATCTGAAAGTTGCAAAGATCTCATTCAACTGATATACCGAAACGAGAGAAAATTTGACGCTAAAATATAAGAGGAAGCATAATTAGGTTTTCAACCAATTAAACAAAAAAGGAAATTTTTTCAAAAAAAAATTATTTTAAAAGGCCCTTTCCCATATTGACACTGATCCAGGACCACAAAAACTCAATATGGGAAAAGTTATAATTTGCTTTGGATGCAGCACTGGAGCAATAGCTTCTTTGGACCCAATGCTGCGGGATATAATAAAAGTAGTCATGGTTGTTCTTTCACTATATAATGGTTTGAAAAAACTCTTCCCTATAATGGTAGAAGTCTCGTGAACTTAAAGACCCTTTTAAGGGTTTTCAAAAAATGCTGCAAACATGCTTAGACAACAAAATTCAAGTATATTTATTGCACCTTTGTATTCTAGCACCACTTCATGTCAAGCCTTATTTGTTGCCAACATAGTATCCATTTAACACTGAGGATGAATGAAGGACAGATTACCTCTAATAAGAGTTAGGTTTATTTTTCAGTGTCCACAAGTGTGGAAGTTATTTAACAAATGATCAATCACTTCGTAGTTTCCATGCCCAAAAATCATAAAGATGCAAGAATCACATGTCCCAAATTGCGGAGGTTGGATATGATTTTCCGCCCACTTGGACACTTTAATTAAGAAGCTCAGGCAGTTGGACAAAATCCTGGAACATGGGGAAAGGAGCTTACAAATTATGGACGGATGAACTGAAATTGTCAAAGAAATACAAAAGTTGCAATGCAGAATTGAAAGGAGCGCTCGACAACATATAAAATTAAAATGGGGCAAAAGAGGGAGATGTAAATTCCAGATATTTTCACAGAATTCTGACCTTACGAAAATCAAGAGCCACCATTAAAAGACTAGAGTATGGGAATGGAAGAATTCTAAAGAAGGAAGAATAGGTAAGAGATACTATGATAAAACATTTTGAATCCATCCACCAAGAAAAAAGTAGAAAATGTTGGGGGAGAAGGCTTGGAATGGCACAGGATATCAGATGAGGATAGAAACTGGCTAGAGAGGCCTTTTGAAGAAGAGGAAATCAAGGAGGTAGTCTTTAGTTATGATGGAGAATAGACACCTGGTCCAGATGGCTTCACTATGAGATTTTTTCACAAGGAATGGGAGACAATTAAAGGGGACATCTATGCCTACCTGAATGAATTCTACCATGATGTCGTAATCAACAAAAGGGTTAATGAGACATATCTATGTCTCAAATCCAAGAAACATAATTCAGTCAAGGTCATTGACTTTCGGCCAATCAGTCTGATAACTAGCATATATAAAAAAATTACAAAAACGCTTGCCAACAGACTGAGAAACATCCTATGGCATACTCTGAGTGAAATGCAGATGGCCTTTGCCAAAGAGAGGCAGATTTTGGAGTTTTCTAGATTTTGTGCTGCAAGCAAAAGGCTTTGAAACCAAATGGCGACAATGGATTCAAGCATGTCTAACCTCAGTCACCTATTCTATCTTCATCAATGGGAGACCCCAGGAAAAGTTCCAAGGGCAGCAGGGACTAAGGCAAGGGTACCCCCTTTCTCCCTTTCTATTTACGCTGGTGGTTGATACCTTCACAAGAATAGAGAAGGTTGTGGCAAAGAAGAAAATAGAAGGTCTGGAAATAGGGAAGGACAACATCCAACTAACCCACCTTCTATTCACAGATGACTCTCTGATCTTCATGAAGAATGACAGTATAGAAACAAAAGTGATAATGGATGCACTTTATACTTTTTGTTTCCTCTCGGGCTTGTCCATAAATAAGGCCAAAAGTCAACTGGTGAGAATCAATATGGACGAGGAAGAGATTGAAGGATTGGCTACGAACCAAGAAGTGTTCACGAGGCGGTGGCCTTTAAATTACTTGGGATTGCCCTTGGGGGAAAATCCTAACAAAACAGAATTTTGGAGTTCTGTTATTCATACCTTCACAAAGAGAATGAAGAAATAGAAAAGAAGTTATCTGTCTAGAGGAGGAAGATTGCTGCTACTGCAAACAATGTTGGAGGCAATCCCAACCTACTTCCTATTAAGGGTGTTCGTGGGTTGGCTTGGGTCGGGTTTAGAGTAAACTCTCAACCCAACCCAAACAGTTCGGGTTGGAAAAGTTCAAACCCAACCCAAACCAATCTATGGTTAAACCCAACCCAACTCAAACAGTTCAGGTTCGGTTTGGGTTGACTCTAATTAAATATTTTTTATTATATTTTAATAAAACCCCTACTTCCTATCAACTTTCTGAATGCCCAAAAAAGTAGCCCGCGGAGTAAAACAAATCATGCTCCGATTTTTATGGAAACAGGAGGGCAAGGAGAAGGGCAAACATCTAGTCAAATGGGATCAAGTGTGCAAAGATGTTCAAAAAGGAGGCTTGAGCGTGGGTAACATAATGACAAGGAACAAGGCACTGTTGGGTAAATGGCTATAGAGGATGCACACCCAACAAGGGACACCTTTGGGCTCATATCGTAAAGAGTATACACGGACAACTTGCAAAAAGCAAGGAGGCAGGGATAAATAATAAATGCAACAGACAGTCTCCTTAAAAATCCATTGCAGCCGTCTATGCTCGTTTTAGAGATCAATTGCGATGGAAAGTGGCTAGAGGTGAAGAGTTTGAGTTTTGGGAAGACAAATGTTGTGGCACGAATAGTCTAAAGGACATGTTCCCAACCCTTTCCAGACTTTTTGATAAACACAAGGCGCCAATTTCAGACTTCCTGAGATGTAACAAAGAAGGGGAGAGGGACAGTTGGGCGTGGGACCTTCATATTAATAGGAACATTGGGGACAGCCACGCACAAGAGGTCACAAAACTCATAAACATGCTGCAGAATCTTCAGCCATCAAAGGAAAAAGACACACTTGTGTGGATTGGGGATAAAGATCATGTCTTCACCGTAAAATTCTTTACTAGACAGCTAGATAGTAGAGATAATACTCTCCTTTTCCAATATGCCAACCTATTATGGAAGACTAAGGTCCCAACAAAAGCCAAGATATTAGCTTGGTTCATCCTTCTAAACAAACTAAATGGTTCTGAGATATTACAAAGGAAGTACCCTACACACTCTCTTCAACCTTCAATGTGTTGTTTGTGCAGGGGGGACAGAGAAACAACATAGCATTTGTTTAGTAGTTGCAGATTTCTAATAGAGATATGGACCAGGTGGCAGCAGAAGTGTCCTATCATCACTCCTAGGCTGTTGGGAGATGACTTAAGGGTGGACGGATATGATCAACAGCAAAGCATTGTAGGCTATACGAGAAGAACAATAACTTTTGCTATTTGGTTTAGTGTTTGGGAAGAGAGAAACAATAAAATGTTCAACGATGACTGTGAAGTTGTTATTAGCATTGGGGAGAGATCCATTATTCTTTTTTGTACATTGATCTCTACTACAAAACTATGTTGGGGGTAGAGTTGGGGATTTGGATAGGCAGTTGGTACAACATTTTGCAATCCATTTAACGCTGCCAGATATCTCATCTGGTAGCCCCTCTTTTCCATTTAATATAATATATCTAGTTTCCTTTCAAAAAAAAAAAAGAAAGAAAGAAAGAAAGCACGTGCTAAGGCGGCGCATTCCACTTCTTGAGCATCTAAATTCACTTTAGAGTTTACGAATCCCATACATCAACAAACAATGGTCAACGCAGTTTATAGAGGATAAAGATGCAGACTGATAAATCAAGTGACACCAGTAAGGATATTGTTCTGCATAAAGAGTAAAATCTACTGTTACAACTTGCACCTAATGGTTTTAATTTTGTTTCATCTTTTTGTGCACAAAACATTCTTCCTTCATGATTTGAGGTCCAAAAAAATTTACAAATAAAATGGTGTTACTTCAATCCTTCGGAAAACACAAAGTGCAAAGGCATCCAGTGCATGAACATTGCCGCTACAATGTTAAGAAACAGCCAAAGGAAGAATACCTCCACATTCTTCAGTTCCATGGTGCCATCAAAAAGTTCTATTAACAGCTTATGATCCACAGCAGGTGGATCTATGGCATATTCCATCTTTTGGCACACCAAGCTCTCCAAATTAGGAAGAAACGTCTTCAAAGACAACTTGATGTGATTTCCTTCAAATTCAATGACCTTCAGACCAGTGAAAATATCCTCTATCTGTCCAATGGCTTCAAACCTAAACATAAAAACAAATGTGAATCCCAAAGTAAACACCGAAAAAGAAATGTAGAGATCATGGAAGTCAAATCCTGAATTAAAAAATAAAAAAATAAAGAACTACCTCTTAAGAATAGAACTCAGGTCTTGCATAGAGCTCAAGGTAGTTATGTTGTTCTCAATTTGATGATCAAGCTCCAAAACCTAAAAGTTATAGACCACCATGATCTTATAAAGTAGTTTCAGATAATAAAACATGTAGTTTCAAGAAAATATGTCCCTGCAAGTATGAGACAACTATTAGAACAAAAACATGAACATCTATGAGACAACTTATTTTAGTTTTGGAAGCTCTGCAAGTATCAATACTAACACTTCATTTAGTAATGAATTTCTAATAAAATAATAAGAAAAATATATAAAAATTTACATAAAAACAGCACTTAGTAAACTTTCAAATTTAGAAAGAACTGTGATGTCACATTTCAAGGACCCAAATTACGTTTTCTAAGTCCCATATATATGAATCCTAACATCAGCAACAGTGGGATGTAAAAGCATGGCAAAGTCAAAAGTCAAGACTTAAGAGAAGCAAATAACACCAGTTAAGAGGATATCATCATCATCATCAAAGAAATAATAATAATAAAAAGAATAAAAATAAAAACTAAAAAAATAAAACATAGAAAACCTTGATGTTCTTGCCTTCTCCATCAAAAGTCTTTGCATCTCCATTGGATACAGAGCATGAGACATTTTTCCCTGTTTCTTGATTCTACAGTAGAAGAAAAATGTTAACATTCAATTAACGGAATGCAATGCAACAAGTGCATTTTCTTCCTCGTGCTATCATTTGAAGATTTCTTCATTGATGACTTGACTAGGCCACCAATCCTTATTCCCCAAGATTTTTGTTTCTTTCTTCTTTTCTTTGTTCATGCAGGGTATTACGTCAAATAATTACCATACAAATTACATGCTATGCATCAAATCTTGAGTTTCAAAACAGAGTAATTGAAACTGAAAACTGACCTTTGACTCAATAAACTTCAATGAACAACGTAACCCTTCAACATCACTCTCCAGTTGAGTAGAATCTGCAAAAAAAGAGATTTTTCAGTTCATAGAGTGGTAACATACATGGCTATCACCGGTATCATCATGATCAACCACCTTTTGTAAAGCTTCCTGAAAGAGCCTCAATTTCATTATAAATCTTCAAGTTCTCAGCTTCAATCAAATCTAGCTTCTCTTTTGCATTTTCCAAGTAAGTATCTACAACAGCATATGAAAATTTTAGAGTTTAGACAAAATGAAATGATGAAAGTATGGATACAAACTCTAATAACAACTGCACATTTTCACAAACTTTTTAACTTTTAAATTTGTATTCACATGCAAGTTACAATTAACCACTCAAAAGCAAGTGAACTAAGGTTTGCATTCAAGCTTTGCAGCAAAACCAAAGGTTTTCAGTCTTGCATTAGCTTACTTTACAGGAAAAACTAATTGCAATTGCTTAACATATGTCATTCCATTCTCTAAAACCAAGCTGTGTGAATCCAGACGATATAATACCATAAAAGCATGCAAAACCATGATTCTTTGACTTCCCTAGAGCGGCCATTTCTGTAAAGAAGCAGATGTATTAGACGACCAGTCCTTCAGCAGCTTTCTGTGGTACTATTGTAATGGACGAATATATTTAAGCATGTCCAAGAAAGGAATTGTTATAAATTACAATAGGCACCTTAGTTATAACATCTTACACGATCATTTTGTCTATGTGGAGTTGTCAGAATGAGCTGATCATTTACAAACGAACTCATATTCATAAAATTTTTAACCAACATATTGACCTTAAGGTAAATGAGATGGAGAGACCAAAATTTGGTTTTGGTTACAAAAAGTCTTCAACTTTTTCCACCCATATTCACCATGATAATTACCAAGTTTGGGTTTTTTTTTTTCAAAATGATTTGTTAAGGAATCTCAATGGCAAAAAAGATTATCATCAGTCAAAGCCAACCAAATTAGAGAGTTCAACATACTGATCTTACGGTAAATGAGATGGAGAAACCAAAATTTCTTTTTTTTTTACCACAAAAAAATCAAACTTTTATACAAACATTCACCATGCCAATGACCAAGATTGCATTTTTTTTTTTCAAATTTATTTGTTAAGGACTTAATGGCAAAAGAGATCATCGTCACTCAAAGCTGACCAGATTTGAGAGTTCCACACAGACCAAACGACCACATTGATAAACATTATCCCATTGTATTCAAAATTGACGCGTGCATGATGACATCTGTAACGATATGATGATCATTGTTTTCCCCAAATTATATTGCTCAACTCAACAAAGCTTTTCCCCGACTATACTGAGGTTAACTAAATAAATCTACTCTTTATTCAGCTCTGTCAAACGCTTAAGTATCAGACTACATGCTCTCTTAGGGCTTTCTTTTAGGTTTGCAAGTGGAAATTATAATGAGCCAATGACATGCCATAGAGAAACATCGTTCCATGATACGAATCTTAGGAATGATTCTCTAAAACTATGGCGTGAGATCAAGCAAATGAATTAAATTTCACAATTTAATGAACCTGAACCAATTTCACAATTTCTTTTTTCTAATAGAAGGAAATGAAAGTAAATAAACAACAGCAAACGAGCATAAAAAACCAGTAAATCAGGCGAGCATATTTTACCCAAGTCTTCAATTCCTAGGGCGCTGAAATCCGAAAACTCCGACATACACTCTTTCATCTGACCCTGGAATTCAGTGAATAAATCGTTAACTTTTTGGTTAAGAACACGGACTTGAATCAAGTAACGATAAAAGACATCAGTAGTACAAACTCGATTGGAGCTTACTTCGAGATCAAGAACGCATTGCTTGAGTAATTTCTTCGACTCGGAGGGAGATAATTCGGAAACTTGTTTGGAGGTTGTGAGAATGTCGGAGAGCGCTTGAACTCGGCTGAGAAATCGACTGAAATCAATGAGGGGCAAAAAATGCTTTGAAATGACTAGAAATGAAGATTCGGCTGAGTTCTGAGTAAACCTGCGAATTGTTTCGAGATCGAATTGCTCGGATGAGGGATGGTTTTCTACCGACTCTTCCATCGCTGTCTCTTCCTGTGTTTCGCTCTTCTCAATCGATCCGAATTCCCGCCTTTTCCATTGCTTCCTCTTCTTATTTCAAATATTCGGTTTATACTCCATGCAAAATGAGAGCCTTCATATTTTCATTTTTAATTTACCTAGCTCGCCTTTTTTTTTTTTTTTAAATTCTGTCCATTTTTAAACATATTAAACACACTTGGAAAAAAGAAACTACAACACTAGAGCCTCAAAAAAGAGACATATAGGGAGGGCATATTACTCACACGGTAAAACCTCCCTTGGTGGCACTAAAACCCACCAACGCCACCTCATCACGATATGGCTTTTTTCTGTCAATTTTTTAACACCTTACTGCGATATAGTTTTTTTCTGTCAATTTTTGAACATATTAAACTCACTTAAAAGAAAAGAAACCACCACACTAAAGCGTCAAAAAAAAGGCTAATATATACTCACACAAGAGAAACCTCCCTAGGTGATGTGGCACTAAAATCCACTAACGCCACCTCACCGCGATATGACTTTTTCCTGTCAATTTTTAAACATATAAAACTCACTCAAGGAAAGAAAACCACCACACTAGAGCCTCAAAAAAAGAGGCGTCTAGGCAGGATATATTACTCATACGGGAAAACCTCCCTAGGCAATGTGGGACTAAAACCGACCAATGCCACCTCATCGCAATATGACTTTTTTTTGTCAATTTTTAAACATATTAAACTCACTCGGGGAAAGAAAACCACCACACTAGAGCCTCAAAAAAGAGGCGTCTAGGCACGATATATTACTCATACGGGAAAACCTCCCTAGGCAATGTGGGAGTAAAACCCACCAACGCCAGCTCAACATGACATGACTTTTTTTTGTCAATTTTTAAACATATTAAACACACTCGAAAAAGAACCACCACACTAGAGTCTCAAAAAAGAGGTGTCTAGGCAGGGTATATCACTTGCACAGGGAAACCTCCCTAGGCAATGTGGGACTAAAACCCACCAATGCCACCTTGACATGACATGGCTTTTTTCTGTCAATTTTTAAACATATTAAACATACTCGGGAGAAGAGAACCACCATACTAAAGTTCTTTCAATTTATTTTTAATTCAACAGTGCACTAAAATTGTAAGTGTGTCCTAATTAAAAATATATTGCACTTTAAAAAAAAATCATTATATGATTTGATTTAAATGTCTATCTTCTAAAATTCACTTGATAATTTTAAAATTCAAATCATCCATAGCTCCATTTCATTATTCATTCTCTTCAACTTTAAAGGCAATTCAAATCATTATATGATTTGATTTAAATGTCTATCTTCTAAAATTCACTTGATAATTTTAAAATTCAAATCATCCATAGCTCATTTTCATTATATGATTTTATTCAAATGTCTATCTTCTAAAATTCACTTGATAGTTTTATAATTCAAATCATCCATAGCTCAATTTCATTAGTCATTCTCTTCAACTTTAAGGGCAATTTATTTGTGCAATTTTAGAAGGCTAAATTCCAAAATTTTCTTAATAAGTTTGTATAATTTTAGACATATTTTGCTCATGGTTTGAGGTATATTTTGCATATTTTATCAAATATTTTTTTAAAAAAATTAGGTTGAATTAATACTTAAAAAGTGTATTTAATTAAATATTGATGGTCGAAAATATTTTCATGATGTAAATCAAAAGGATAAATTTTGTTATATTTTGATACGCGATTGACGCTAAGAAGTTGACCCATGTGTATATGGTCAACCAGCCTATAAACTTTAAACGTTTAGGAGGAAAATTCACAACATATATTCTAAATATTTGTTGTTGTAAATGATAAATTTTTTGACAAAAGAATAACTAATTCTATCACTATTTCCTCAACAAATGCACAAAATGGCCTAAGTCATGCACATTTCAACCATATAATTCATATAAAAAACTTGATATTACATCTTTTTAACACAAAGGAAATTTAGGAGGGAGGAGGCGGCCACTCCCGACCAAATCCAACTAAACGATCTCCTTCCATTGGCTCCATACCTAATAGTTTTGGTATGGAGCCACTGTCACAGTCTTCACGTGTGCCCTAAGGTTCACCACCATATGTTGTGACCCCCATCGTTTCCGTAGAGGGAAGACTCAGGGTAATAGGACACTTGGGAAGCTTTGTCCCTAAGAGTAGAGCGACCATCCTAGTATCACTACTAATGGCGACAATTAGAGAGTTTAGGTCAAAGAGATAGAGATCGGAGCGAAAGAGTAACAGATGATGGGGAGAAGATAAGAAGGTAGGATGGGTAGATATAATTAGAGGTATTCTAGGTAATTGAAAATATTTATTATGGACAATTAATGCAAAATAATTCTAATAAAATTTTAGTACTAATTGAGGAATGCTTATAATTTTAATAGATTCCATTTAACTGCACTCTTTTTAAAGACCATGTGAATTTGTCTGAAAAAAGACCAAATAAGACCTCTTATCTTTTTTTTTTACCCCACAGAGGCTGTAAAAAGTTCTCTCTCTGTTTTTAGCAAGTCTTAAATAGCTTTTTTACACCTATAATAACTTTAAAAATTATGAATAAAAGATTCAATAATTATTAAATAAATTTTTTATCAATAAATTAAATAATTAATTTTAGGGATAAAGTGCAACAAAAATTTTGTCTACATATGAAAATAGGAAAATAAGCAGCAATAGTCCACAATGTGGCATAAATTAAAGTCATGACACATGCACATTTTCATGAGTTATACTTTTGGAGTTGCCAAATTAACCTAAAAACTCATTTAGAAATAAATTACATTATTGAGCATTATGAGCCTCACAAATTTCACATCACTTGGTTGGCCCAGTAATGTCAAGAGAACACTAAGGATAATCGGAACGCTAGGCGCTCAATAACTCACAAATTATGTCAGATGCCATTACGGTCGTTTGACATTATTGAATGTTCATCGGGCACTAGGTGTCAATTGAGCGCTCAGTGAATCATTTTTTCATAATTTTTTTTTGTTTTACAACAGCTAAAAATTAAAAAATTAAAAAAATTAAAAATTTATTTTAATATATAAAATTAAAATATATTTATTTAAAATTAATATTTTAAATAATTAATTACAAAAAATATTATTTTTGACATAAATTTAAATAATTATATATTTTTAATTTAGATGTAAATAATAAGTACTTAAAAATATATATTTTATAAATAAAATATTATAATTAATATATTTAGTAAATTAATATAATTATGAGGTTTATACAGTAATGCATTATAAGTGAAAGTCCCGTCATGTGAATAGCACAGTGAACCATTGATGAGTTTAAGTATTACTGGATACCATAAGTCACAAATGTGCAAGACACGTTGACATCTTAGGTAACTTGGTATGAGGACGTGACAGGTGTACATACTGTGCTCATACACGGACTTGAAGATGATGACAGGTGTCATGCACGCACTTGTCAATCTATCCGCACCAGGATGAAACAATGGGATGGAGCCAATTGTGTGCCTGAAACTGCATGATGCGTGTGATCGACGAGATCAACATTGGACAGATTAAAAGTAGTCACTTGTGCACCTAGAGCCATTCACGGAAAGAATTTTCCTCCACTAAAGGACACCCATGGTTTGAAAAAAAGGAAAATAAAACGTTTTACGAACTCCCACCTTCTCTTCCTCTACCTCTACCTCTTTATCTATTCCTCTCCTCTGTTTTTTCGTTAATCCTCTTTTGCTCTTCTTACTTTCTTCTGTTTGTTGGGTATGATTCTTCTCTGTAATTAATATAATGATCAAGAACAGAGCATCTTCTTTTCCTCTGCATTTTTATCTCTACTTCTTTCCTCTTTTCTTCTATTAATTCTCTTCACCTCTTCTCACTTTCTTCTCTTTGTTGGTTTGATTTTTTTTCTTCGTAACTAGTATAATGAACAAGAACAAAGCATCAAATCACACTAGTTTATTATAACATTGCTGCTCCCACCATTTCCTTCCTTCCATAATCACACCATGTATTGACCATTCCCTCTATATTTTCTCCCTATTTTCATTTTTCTCCCTCTTGTTTTCTTTCCAAGTTACAGATTTTCAAATTCAAGGCAACGTTTTGCAATTCACGCACCACGTACACACTAGTGGCAAATTATAATATGATGATAGCATGTTAAATGTTAGTCACTTCCCATGCATGTGAATATCGTGTAATATGACTTGTACACCATACGTTATGGACACATAAGTTTAGTATGAAATAGTTAATTACTTGTATAATATATGAATTGTATAGTTACAATCATAGTTTGTATATGACTCCACAATATATTTCTACAAACGTAGTTGTATATAGGATGTATCACACATCTAATAAATTAGTATTCAAAGGATATTTGGATATATCATATAAATTATACATTTTCATTCAATACTTATCTAATTTAATTTAAACTCTAATAAGGAAATTAGTTATTCATACTTAACAATATTATGTGTAGGTTGACAAAGTCAAGTGGAAAAAGGATCCAAATACGTTGAGATTTAACTTTTTATGTGGACATGAGTATCACTTTCTTCTGTCTTATTTTAGTTTAAAATATTGAATGTGATTAATGTTTGTATTGACTAAATATTTAGAAGCATGTTGCTTGACAATGTTTGAAAATGTGTGATTGATAAATATTTATCATGACGTTTTGCATAATTCTGTTAATGAAATTATGTAATTTTTGGACATACTAGATTTAGAAAGTTGTGAGTGTTGCACTAAATATATATGATTAAGAATTGAACCACGTATCAACTTGGTGGATCAATAGCTAGTCGTTGTGGGTGTTTTCCAAAGATATAGGTTAGTACTTAGTGTTGATGATCAAAACGATGAGTGTGTTCCTAGTTTCCAAATACAAAATGATGGGTGTTTTCTTAAATTGTTTATGGATTAGCATGTGTCACTACTCCTTAAAAGATATTTTGACGAGATGGAGACACCGGAGATAGTCCTTTCGATCTAAATGACAACTAAAAAATAATTAAATGTTTGAATCGTTTAATGTTTGATAAGTGTTTGCATATTCGATATTTTAAACAATGCATGAGTGTATGATCTATTAGGCTCTTTAAACTCACCCAAAATTTTATTTTTTTAGGTAACTGGTAAGAGAGTGTCGAGAATGCACAAAAAATCCTTCAATAGTAGACCTTACTGATGAGGTCACCTTAGAAGTAATACTTATTGTCTTTAGTTTAAGCATGTGGGCCCAGATAGTCGTTCATTATTTTATCTTACATTATTATTCAAACAAAGCCAAGGGGTCAAACCTCAATTAGTCTCTGTTAATGTTGGTATTTTTTTAGTGAAGATTTAATATTGATCAATTCGATAGATAGATAAATTAAATTTGTGTCAAATTTCTTTATTTACAATTATTAATTCTTATCTTATTTGAATTTTTATAAGTTACAGACTTTGTCTGGTGTGTTTAGGAGGACAGGAGAAATATTAAGTAATATCACAATTCTTGAAGTGACAAATGTAGAAATGAAAAGAAACTTGTTTATTTTAAAAAAAATGTTGAGATTTTCACATAGTTTGAGAATCGAGGTAATGTAAACAACGTGTTGAAAATTTACCCATGAACCTAAAAAAAATAAGATGAAAAGGCATAGGCATACAAATTCTAAGAAAACCAAAATGCTTACAACAAATTTAGAAGTTTTCTAATGTGCATCCCACACATATCTTTCCATTTTCCTCACTTACTTTCCATTCCAAAAGACACCTAAGATTTCCATGATCAACAATTCTTTATTCACACTCAAGAAACATTCATGAAAAAAAAAGGAAGTCAAAAGTATCTCTTTCCCACATTAATTCTCACCCCAAGAAACCCAAGGAAAGTGTAACAACTTCAATGTCTGTAACACCAATGTTCATGGATCCTGT
>JAJIYU010005817.1:0-21668 GCA_030144865.1 Tinospora cordifolia | reverse complement strand
AAGTCTCAAGACCCACTTGGAGGGTCTCGGTACCAATTAGGTGGTCTCAAGACCCATTGAGTAGGTCTTAGCTTGGGTATCGGCCACTCAGGGTTGAAACCCACATCTTGGCCGAGACCCACATCTTAGGTCTCGGCCACCCAGGGCGAAGACCCATGATGATGTCTGGGCCCAGGTAGGTCGAGACCCAAGATGTGGGTCTCGGCCCTGAGTAGCCAAAACCCAAAGTTTGGGTTTCGACCTAGTAGATCGAGACCCACTTAGGGATCTCGGTAGACTTGGGGTGAGATCCTTTTGTGGGTCTCGGCCACCGAAGCCGAGATCTAAGATGTGGGTCTTGGCCCTGGGTGGCCGAGACCCACTCAATGGGTCCCGGTACCCACTAAAATCAATGAATCCCGATACCCACTCTACTCAATAGGTTGCTGATACACTCCAACAGCTGTATATGACACTTACAAAAAATGCACTTGGTTAGAAATATTTCAAAACTACATTTCAAATTTAATGTTAGAAGTCTAAAACAAAATTACATTGCATATTAATGTTTTTTTTTTGAACATTACATATTTAACGTTCGAAGTCTAAAATGACACTTGTTTGAAGTCTAAAACAAAAACGGGTCCACTAAGCATCACGGGTTGCCCTCCGCTTTCTTGAAAAAAAAAAAAGATGAAAGGGCTGCAATGATCTTGCATTGTCTGGCACAATAGGGTTTGATGGTGTAGTCGCCTCATCAACAGTATCGGACTGTGCTCCTCCAAGGTTAACACCTACGAGCATATCGATCATACCCTCCACACAGTTGCTTACTCCCTCTAATGACCTCTGCCTTACAGTCAATGATGTCCATTGTGGCCCAATGTCTAGTGTAGTCTTAATACGCTGACACAAAAACTAAATGTATTAAAAGACAAGACGAATGCGAATATGTTTACATATTCAATATAAATAAAGAAGTTTTATCCAGTTGACATCATTGTCTAAAGTCTAACTGCTATGCTCAGCCTCAATGTCTAGGTTTTCGACTATAGGATGAGATATTGTTGAATATCACTACGTATAACCTGGTGTAGAGTCCCTTGAATGATGTATCAACTCCCCTCGAACACTTGCGCCTAATAATGGTTTTGCCACCTCTCAAATAATTGCAGAATAAACATATTTTTAACCAAATATTTACTTCCGGTGGCACGTCGCTCAGCTTTTATTGGCTTAAGTGGAGTGTCAGGTATTGATTGTACATATCCTAGCTGTCGAAGAAATCTATTGAGGTGTTATGACTCTACAACGTCTAAGCAGTTAATGAACCCAATGTAAAAAGCCACCTCCGATACAACTACACCCTCTCTTGAGTCCCTATTCGGATTGTAATAAACCTGAAAAGATGTAAGTTTCTTAAGTCATAAAGAATAAAGCTAAATACTTATAGTTAAATGAATTCAATAACATGTATTAATTACCTCGTGAGGACGCAACTAGTCGATTGTTCGACGAAGCGTAAACATGTATTCATTATCAACACCCATCTCCATCCTTTAGGTCCACATCATAGTGCACGAAAAATTATTGTAGTAGTGGGGATTGACACGTGGACGGGTAAAAGGGAAATGATTATATATCTAACCCTATAGAAATTAAAAAAATCAAACAACCATTATACATAAATGCATATAGCAAAACATAAAGTTTTGATCTTTACCAGGGTGACAAATATACTTCAAGTAGGGTAAGATATCCTGCAACCTGACAGACCTCAGCTTGTGAAGCACTAACCAAGCTGGCGATACAAAAATGCAAGAGCGGCTGCTCCCCATGCATATGACTCGATAGTGTCCAAATTCTTTAAGATCTTAAGGAAGGAGACGTGAACTCGGATACCACTCTTATTATTAAACAGTGTACTGCCCAGTAGATACAAAAGAAAAGCTCTGGCAGTTGCTTCAACACTATAGTATTCATTTGCAATCCCTTTGGATGTACCAAAGAGATTTCTTAGCCATCTTTTACTTAATGTCAGCCCTTTAGCCGTTCTAATATCTTTAACAACTTCTTCTTCAGCCACACCAAGACACTCACATACCAACTGCACAACACTATCAAACTTCGTCGGTTTTACTGAAACTGATTTACCCATCACTGGAATGTAAAGAAAAATGCGGACATCGTCAAGTTTAATCGACATCTCACCGAATGGGAGGTGAAATGTGTTTGTCTTTGGCTGCCATCTTTCAACAAAGGTCAATAGAAGTGTCCTATTAGCATAGCCATAGGAACATGTGATTAGTGGGCTCAATCTATATCTATTGATCAACTCTTGTAGGTGAACTTGTTCTGGGTGACATTCAAGGTCCCAAGACTTGATCATATTCCTATGGTTGATACATTTCAGTGGGCCTCGATGTTGCACTCAAAAAATTTTTTCTTTCAAAAAATTATTATTAACATTTATAGTTGAGAAAATAAAATATTAAGGATTAAAATTCACTTCATTATTCCATACTGCAGCAACAATATGATGCTTAAAGCTCTTAAGAACTGACAGATCAGATAGATCACCAGGAAAAGGTCGAAGAACATGTTCACTTTCTTCATATTCTTCATGAAGTTGACCTGCTTCATGTTCTTCAACTTCTTCTTCTTCTTGTGAATAATAAGAGGAGGTTTCACTGATTGAAGGTAGATTAGATTTTACAGCCACCATAGTTCGCCTCTGTGATGCCGTCAATGGGGGCCTAGAAGAAAATGCACTTTCTAACTCATTGTTTGGTTTATTTCTTGACACATTTGTCTTTTTTGGTGTTCTACTAAAAATAGAACTAATCATTAATTTATTATAATATTCAAATGAAAATAACCATATAAATTAAAATATGTCATAAACAGTTCTCAACTTTGGGTCTTGACCAATTGTAGCAACCCTAAGGAGAGTCTCAGCCAACTAAGACCGAGACTCCTCATAGAGTCTCAGCCCTGTTGGCCGAGATAGAAGAGAGAGTCTCGGCCACTATGGCTGACACAGAATAAACAGTCTCGGCCACTATGGCCGAGTGGCCAAGACAATGCATTAACTCTCGACCCTGTTGGCCGAGAGTCTTCTTCCACTTTTGGCCGTATAGGGCCGATACCCCTTACTTGCAATAACATGCCCATTGCTCGTGATTCATGTGCCAAATCGAAGCTTGCATTGTTTAAATTATAAAAAATAACTTTTAAATAAAAATAAACTACAAATCTTATTAGATCTGTATTTTTTTTTTCGAAGATTTGTTGAAATCCGACGAAGAGATTTCTTCTATAATACTACGGATTTGGCGTTGCAACGACTATAAAACAACTCTTGAAAGCCTGTGTAGTAGATTTCTGTGAGTTTTTGACACTAAAACGATGGTTTTTGGTATGAAATCGGTGTTTTGCCAGTGGGGTGAGTTGTCGGTGGGGGTGAGCTGTCAGTCCGGTGGTGAGTGGTGAAGATGATGAGTAATGATATTAATTAGGTTATTTTAGGTTAGTTAGATATTAAATATGAATAATTTTAAATTTTTACAAAAATTTTTAAATATATCCATGTTTAAAAGTTAAAGGGGTGAACTTAGAAATTATTTGGGATGAAATTCATGTAATGGCACGTCTCTTTATTAATGGCACGAAATCATGTAATATTAAGTACCCCCAGGTCTCGTTATTAATTACAGGCGTCCGCATTGTCCGATGATCTATGGTACAAGTGGTAGAGCAAAAGGGTGGGAAAAACGCAACGAACGTAGATACGGAGTAGGTAACCCCTTAACTCCGTTTGTCGATAATCTTTGTCTTTCGGGGAATTGAGTTTTGTTCGTTCGGAGGGCCGATCGCGGAAAGGTATCTAACCTACGTTCAGACCAAGAATAGTTTAATCTTCGTACCGTTCGATTCAATTCCTTCGTTTTTAATCTTGTACAATTCACACCCCTTAACCTTGTATATCCTTTGATCTTCCCACAATATTTTTCAGGTTCGCAGAGAATTTTGATCATTGAGTTTTCTAGATCTTCTAGGGTTTCATGGCGATTCCTTCTGAACAAGCCACAAGCCTTTGCAGTCATTGGTAATATAGATCGTTTCCTTTTTATTATTATTATTATTGTTATTATTTTTTTCTATCTTCTGAATTTTTTCTTTTGTACGTATTTTTTCTTTGATAGCGAGTTAGCTTTGCGGCCGCGGCAAGAATCTGATTGAAAGTTGGCTCATATCTATTGAATAATCGATATTCGCTTGATTAATATCTGACCCAAAAAAATAAAAAAATTGAAATCCTTTTATATTGCGGCAGATCTAATTGGATTAAGGTTTTGATTGAGCTACTATTGATGTGTGCAATTTTAACTTTAGCCTTACTAGATTGAACTTCGTGTGATGTGAAGTATGCCATCTTAACAGAATGAGCTCTGTTCTTAATTTGTTTGCCGTAGATTAATTTTTATTGTCAATCTTAGTGTATATTTTTTTTTCTGTTAAGATCAAGCTTCAAGTTGTGTAATGGATTTCATTGTAATCTAGTAGCAATTTTTGGAGAATTGATTGATTTTCCTCTTTTAATTTTATCAGTGAGCGTGCAATTCCAGCATCGAACATTGATTTGCATTATGCCCACTGCTCTCGAAATCTAGAAAGATGTAAAGTTTGTGGTGATATGATTCCAAGAAGGCATGCTGAGGAACACTATCTAAATACCCATGCTCCGGTATGCCCCTTTATGATTTCATGATCTGTATGAGCTATCTTTTGCACGGATGTGGCTTAGAGGAGAAGAAAACTCATTGTTCGATGTTGTTTAAAGCATTATTGATGACATCTTGTAAACTATATATGGTGGTCTATATTTGTAGATTAGACTTTTTTGTAGTTGTGATATTTTGGTCTCTATAAGTTCAAGCATACTTTTCATTTTGTAGATCATGGATTTGGTGGATGCTAACCGTGTTACTTTTGGCCAAATATTTTTGAATATACATATGTATTTCTTACATTGCTAGAGTCTATTATTAGGAACTACTTTTGCTAGTACTTACTACTAATACACAGAAATGATAGCTGAGAAGTGGAATAAATTAAATGGGTTTTCTGTTGTGACTCACAAATTTAGAAGAGAGTGAAACAAGCCCCTAAAGTGGGCTGTATTGATGAATTGAATGATTTACAACTCATTGTAATCTTGATTACCACTTGGGATCCAAATTGCAAGTGGGTAAATCGATTCACGCAATTTTCAGTTGAATATGTTTAGTCAATTTAACCCCAACTAAGTTAAGGGGTTAACGTTAATCCACAATGTACATTTCTTGCATTATAGAGCTCATTAGTTTTCTTATTATGGTTAGAGTTGTAATACATATATACTATATCAAATTAGTGGACTTATTTGTGACTTTTGTCCCTCTTATGTATTTGTATCTTTAGGTCTCCATCACAAGCTGGAGAAATTAGTTGGAGGTCCTTCTATATTCTCTTTATGCCTATAGATTAAATGCCTTGGTGAATGCAATATTTTCATGGTAGATCTCTTAGGCTCCTGTTGAAATTGATTTTTTTTTTTTTTTAATTCCATTGTCTTAGCTATTAATCTTTTGTTTTGAAAGGAAATGAAGCAATATATTAATTATAAGAAAAGTGAGAAGCTGAAGGGTACAAGGGGTACTCAAAATACAAAAAGTAACAACAAAAAAGACTGTAATTACTCAGCTCAAGACAGACACCATTCCTAGTTTCTAGACCAATCACTAATAGAACTGGTAATAGTGATAAGGTGGTTAGGGATTGCAAAAGGTAATACAACCTTGGAAAAAGATTGTAAATATAGTCACAAATTCAATCTTTCCAAATATAGACGAAAAGATTTCCCATCCCTGACTTTAGGCCACAAATTTGGAAACATGTTAAGGAGCAAGGATACAATATATTTCCAAGGTTTCTAAATGTGGCTTTTAAAATGGGAATGATTCTTTTGCTTAGCTCAATTGTTCCACGTTTACGAGTGATGACCCATCAAAAAGATTGATGCTCCTTAGAGATCTCTACAACCATTTAGCTGAGAGGCTTTGTTTCTAACCATAGTATTCCCTATACCCATGCCTCTTTTATTTATTGGCAACTGAATAAACTTCCAACTAACTGAATGAGATATATTACTATGGTCAACCCCTTTCCCAAAGAAAGCTTTTATTTTCTTTCTAATATTCTTAGCCGCTGTTATTAAAACTGTACAATTCACGTAGTGAGACACACAATGCAGATTAAGTTGCACAACTCGAAAATTGACCTTTGCGAATTGCACGAGTCTTGTTCAACTCTTGCAACATGATGCAGGTTGCATCACATGCACAACCTGCATCTACTTATGGCTATTTTCTCCTGCCGGTTGCTTCACATGCACATCCTGCATCTACTTTTGCCTTATGCTCCCTTTTCTAGCTACGTTTTTTTTTTTTTTTTTTTTTTTTTTTTTTTTGTAAATTAATGTGCATCTTTTTGTAATAAGAAAAGAATTTGTAATTTGTATAATTGATATATCAAATGTGAATGTACAAATCTGGAATTTTTTTTCTTTTTTTTTGTTTTCAAAAATTATGTAAATGCTTTCTTTTAACAAAATAATAAAATTGTAACCTCTAATCTCTATACAAGTTAAAAAGAATGAAAAATTAATTTTAAAAAAAAATCTCTTTTTCCTCTTAAGCCCTTCTACTTGTATTCTAGCAAAATAGGAGATTTATTAGAATATTTACCAAGAAGTTGTTTTAGGAGTTCTAAAACTAATTATGAATCATTAAATATGCATACATGATTTTAAAACTTTATTTTTATATGATATTGAAAAATCTGAAATAATCTTACGATTTACAATTCAATTATTATTGAAGATAGAAAGATCATTATTTGGGGAACAACCAAAATAACTATATTAAAACCAATCTCCAAATGCAAGTTAATTAAAGCCAATCTTCCTTCACTTGGAAAGAACATTTCCATCTGTCTAGTCTACAAGAAATCTTGGAAACAACTAGGTCCCAAAGCTCGTCCTAATGGATTACCTCTAATGGCCTAGTCCCAATAGAAAAAAACATTGTTTGAAGCCATCCAAACCAATATGTCATGGTTAGTCTAAATTGCTTCCAACTGGCTCTTCATTATGTTAATCTTAAGACTAAGGAAGGTCCTAAAGAATTGAAGCAAGTAAATTATGTTTTCAATGTTAACCTCATCTCCATGAGGAAAGAAAAGTGTTAATTGAAATGAGAAAAAACAAGAAGCGTCACTTTTACCCTCTAAGAAGCCTGAAACCAAAGAGGAAAGATGCACATTCTTCATCATTTAACTAAGCACATGCACAAGGGTAAAAAGGAAATTGGAAATAGTTTGTAGATCTCAAACACCTCTTGATCAATCTAAGCCACAAAATTCTTGTTGATCTTCATAACAAAATCAAGAAAATCTCAATCAACAGAATTACAAGCCTTGACCCAATATGATTTAAAAACCGATCCTTTTAGTCTCTGAATTTAATATTTTTCCAGCTTCATTAGCTTCCATAATTACATGAAGGATTTGTTAGTAAGGAACAAAAGCAAATTGGGCATCATCAACTATTTTATGAAGTATAGCACTAAGTTTGAAGGAGAGGGCCTTGGATTTAATGTGTGAGGACTTGTCTCTAAGCGATGGGCTTGTAACTATTTTGGATGCCATGGATCTCTCCTTTTAGGAGTAAGGCAAATGCAAGTTTAATTTGTCAAATGTAAGTTTAATTTGTTTTGATGTTGACCACTCCAGTCCTATGAGATTTTTGCATCACATTCACGATGTCGTATTTAATGATATTTCATGATTGTTGATAGAATGTCATTGAGATACCATCTGGGTTGAGAGTTCTGTTACCACTACAGTTAAACACTGCCTGATGAGTCTCATCTTCCCCAAAAGTTCGTTCCCACCATTCAAAATGAGCCACGCTAATTTGTTTCCAATCAATCGCATCGATCTCCCATAAAGGATCATTAGTGCCAAATAAACTCTTGAGAAACGAACAATGAAAACCCTATCTATGCTGGTCTCCTTGAGAACAAGTTTTATCATCATGTTCAGCTTTTTAGATAAAGCATTTTGGCTTTTTGTCAGTGTTATCATGGCACATAAGTGCCTTAGGTGCACCTTGAGGCAAAACATACCTAATGTGCCACAATACTTGATAGATATGGCGTTTTAGGTGTGTACTTTTGCACCCGGGAGATATGTGTGTTTCGGTGTGCCAAAGGGCTTCTCACTTTCTTGTTCTTTATTATTTAAAAACAATAAGGGAAATAAGTATTGTAATATATACATTTTGTCTCTTCTTTGAATAAATATAGATGATGAACAATACAAGGCATAAAACATCAAAGGAAACTTGTATTTTGATTTTATTTCAACACTAAAGGTTGGTGCTAAGGTACTATATTTGTTACTTGTTCTACCTTGCTATTTGTGGTTTTTTCTTCAATTAATTAAATACTAAAAGAAATAAAATGAAACAGAAACATTAGTGCTGTTGTGAATATTATGTACACAATAAAAACCCTTTAATGATTTTTGTCAAGTTCGATTTTTTTTTTAATTATAATGTATGGTTCTGTTGTTTTTTTTAATTATTATTATTATTATTGTTGTTGTTGTTGTTGTTGTTATTATTATTATTATTATTATTATTATTTTGTAAAGTTTTCCATCTCACTTTCATTAGGTATGTGCCTCACTTTGCTCCTTGTGTTTAAATAAAAGGTTTTTTTGTTGCCTTGAGCATCTTATGCTTTTAATTACTTTGCTTCCTTTGGACTATAAATTCTGTGGGAAAACTTAGAATTTGCATCATCTTCTTTAATCCAAGTAATCGCCTTCCTTTAACTAGCCTTCAAATCCTCAGTTAAGCATAAATCAACAAGCTCATATTTGGTTTACTATCTAGGTCATTGAGATCTGTCAACAACTCAATGTGCCCCTCCGAGAAGTTTAAACACCCAATTAACTCTAACAAGATCCTTTTTATTAACCAGAAACCTCCTAATTCCGGACTTGGATGCAATTTTTCATTGACCAAGCAAGAATTTGAAATCAATATGATCCAACTACACATTTGTAAACAAGAAAGGAATTGAACCCCATTGAACACTTGTTTGGTCAAGAATGATTGGGCAATTGTTAGAAACCACCCTTGGTAAGGGCTCTTGCTTACATGAAAAGAATAAGGATTCCCAATTAATGATCGAATACCTTGTGTCATAGTATTCATATTAATTTTATTCAAGTTCTCTTTTCATGACCAAATTTTGTTTGCGTGATTGCATACTTTCTAGATGATCATTAGAAATCTTGAACCCTTGAATTATTAACTCTTGGACCCATATATGGTGAGTGGTGTATCTAGAAACTTCTCGACTAGGGTTGAATGTCAACTTTGGCTTGAATTTTGATCACTTAAAAATGAGAATTAATTCAAAGAAGTTTAATTCGTTGCAGAGAGTTTTTGTAAAAATATTGCTTCATAGAGAACGTTAGTGAATTTTTTGCTTAGATGCTAAAATATCCAAATTTATTGTGAAACTTAAAATCTAATATTAAATAGGTGCTCTTAACATGCAAAAGAAAAATTTATTGATTGACCTAAAAAAATCAATCAAGTACAATGATGAATTTGAAATAGTGACTTTTGTTTTAATCCCTCTTTGGTATTTTTTTTTTTTTAATTTTACAAGCTTTTCTCACTTTGATAGTTCAATTATTTTCTGAATCCATGCTTATGGGATTCTTTGCTTTAACTTAATGTTAGAACTGAAGTATAAGTCACTTATGTCAACAAATTCCTTTCTGCTTGAAGCACAAAGAGGAAAAAAAAAAGCATAAAAGTTATTATATTGTCGAAACGGAAAAATAATAATGCATATTTTATTAACTGAGCTCCCATTTTGAATTGAAGCAGCTGAAAATAATATAGATACATCAACCCTACAACTTCACAATGACATTGATCTTATATTTTAGATCTCTAGAACGTATTTCCGTTCTATTTTGTAAAATGTAGTGTGCATAAATCATAATATTTTGAGTCTGAAATTTATATCAATAAAAGTAAATATATGCCATGACTCATCATCTTATTTTAAGAATTTTGAGATGGATTCGGGAGGCATATTGGAAGTAGGGACTTTTTTGAAGTGCAAATGATTAACAACCTCTAGTTTCGACTCAATGAGAGGAAGCTGAAGGCTCACTTAACTTACAGTGGGATTGGCCCATTCCCTTTTGAAGGGCCATGTCAAAATAAATTTACTCGACCTGTGGGATTTAGGGGAAGCATATTTGAAAAGGAGACTGGTTTAAGCATTGAGAAGAAATGTCCATTACTTAACTATGCACCTAAGCTTGCCTCTTGCTCAGGCAGAGTGCACAACTAGGTACAATGGTCTTGGAACAGCTTACTAGACCTGCCTTTACAGCATGCCTTGCAAAAAATATAGATTGGCACATTGAGCACACAAAAGTGTCAGAATAACCACAAGAATTACCAAATTTGGATGAAGAAGTATAGTCAGTTAGTGGCACACAAAAGTGTTGAATAACCACGAACAAATTACCAAATTTGGATCAAGTATGTTGGCATAAACTTATTAGGTTAGGGCAAAATATTTTCTATTATATATTTGAGCAGCAAGTGGCTGCCAGTAAAGTTGATTTCCAGATGATGAAATTTTACTTCTTGTCTTGAATATTTGTTTTGTTGACTATGCTCGAGTTGCATGTTCAAGGAAAATTCACTCACTAAGAGCCATGGGCATTTAATTACGATCAATATTGCTTTGATTTTCTTGGCCAATGCATTGATGCTTTGCTTCTTATAGTTGAGCTCATAATGCAATTTCTCTTATAACACTGTTGGAAGTGTTATTTCTTTCTATTCTTTGTTGGTGATTGAAATTGTATGAGAGCAGGTAGCTTGTTCACTATGCAGTGAGACAGTGGACCGTGATATTCTTGCTGTTCATAAAGGTGAAAACTGCCCCCAGAGAATTGTTACTTGTGAATACTGTGAGTTCCCACTACCTGCAGTTGATCTTTTCAAGCATCAGGTAATGACTGTTGATGGCCCACAATAAGATGAACCGTGGATGCAGGCTCTAGTCTGTTTCTCTTGTTTTTTTTGCTATAATCAGTATTGTTTCCTAATACAGGAGGTGTGTGGGAATCGGACAGAGTATTGTCATCTGTGTAACAGATACATTAGGCTGCGTGAACGAAATGATCATGAGACAAGGGTTCATAGTAGTAGGTCAAGTGATGCCCCAGGACCTTCCAGTTCCAGGTACGGACACTATTGTTCTTTTTCAACTTTAAACATAGTGCATCATTTTCATTTACTTACATTCCCACTCAATGCTTACTTTCATACTTAATGCTGCAAACAATTAATTGTCCCATCTACTGTGTAAACTCCTCGATACTTCTTGCCTCATTTGAAGATGAACTTTGGTTTATTGGTGGACAAGTCTGGTCTACGTTCTCAAGTTTGTGGCCTTTGATGACTTGTATAGTCCTCTTATGGACAGGGAGATGGAGCTTAAAAGTATATTATCCTTAAAAAAAATAAAAATACTGTTCAAAGAAGTATTTTATCCTTGAAACAGTTCAAACAAATTGCCTATGTTTACTTGTAATCTGTTGACAAGGTGGTGGAGCTTGATTGTATTTTTATCCCTAAACCAGTTCAAACAGATTGCCAAGTGCAATCCTTATCTTTTGATTTAATTGGTTTCCATCTTGAACAGGAGGAATGCCAGTTCACCTGAGAGAGACCAAGGTGCAGGAAGGAGGCAGGAACCAAATGGCTTATTGCAGAGACGTCTACTGTTCACAATTGCAATCACAGGGATTGCTGTTTTACTAGGGTCCATTTTTCTCCAAAGAAAGGCGGATAGCAACAACTTACAGTGACTAACATGATGTAGTGGTAAATATTCTTTTAAGCTTTGCGTTTGTATGTGTATGTGGATCCAAATATATCTCAAAGAACGTTTATTGCAGTGCCAAATGATGAGAGAGATACTGGGGCCTAGAATATATATATATATATTCTTTTGGCATTGTTCTTATGTGGATTACAATTTTTCCAAAATTACATTTCCTATGGATTGAATTTGTTGAGGTCGTGTAAATGGTCAATTCTAATATAAAATGAGGTTTATCACTTAATTCTAACGTCATGTTAGTAAGAGCATTCTCGTGTCATATTTGTTGCAAGAGATGAAACTGAACAGCGGTTATACCCAGCAATTTTTCTCAGGGGCTGTCTAGTGGGATGAGAATATGAATCTTGTAGATTTTCTCGCAAAAAGTTATGTGAGAATCTGCAAATTTTTGTTTTTATGCTCAAGATTATTTCCTACCAAACAGCTCCTTAAGGAATTGGCAAATCTATAGTCCACTGCGCCCCTTTCTTCTGAGCAGTTCCACCAAGACAGTAACTGAGGAACTGTCTATGGGTCACCAGCGAGCTTCTAACGTTAGAGGTTTTTATGTTAGTTCACTGATTAGCATGGACAATTTGTAACCGGCTGCAAAATGTTGCTCGGTTCCATCTAAATGAGTGATTTTTCTATTTAACAAATTTTATTTGGAGAAGACACTGAACAATGTTATTAATATTAAAGCATTAGTTCAACAAGAAAACAGCAGACTATTATTACCAGAAGTACTCAAAGAACCAAGTATCCTACAATAGAGAACCTAGAAGAGCCAACCCTGCTTCATAACATGGCGCAACATGCAAAATCCTTCATGTGCAAGAACAGTGAAGCAAAAATTGAACAGCCAACAGCGACAACCTGTCAATGGGATATTAACAGTGTTCAAACCTTTAAAGGCCCTCTGGCTACGTTCTATCCAAATCATTTGATTACGTTCGATCCAGATCTTACAAAAAGTAGGTAAGGAAGTCTCATTCATAATCTTCACGCCATCTCTATAATGACCACTGAGTTAGCCAAATACTCCTAACAGAATAACAGGGTGGAAAATATGCTACCAACCCTTGTATGCCACTCCTATAATCTGGAAGACAAAGAACACACAAAGTGGAATAGAAAACACGCTGATTCTTCATCCAGCATACATAGTGGAAAAGATTCATGAGATTATCTTCTTTCAACTGTGTAAACAATTGGGTATGATCGTATGCGTGACTCTGGCTTGTCTTAAATTCATTTGGTCATTTTATTGTTTTTAACTGACCAACTTGATCTTTCATGTCTTATTATGTGAAATTGGTGAAGAATGACCAATGAGCGTGCCTTGTACCTAGTTTTTCAACTGTGGCAACATAATATTGGACGGCATTTTATGTAAAAAATGGATTTGCAAGTAATTATTTTTCACTTCCATTTACTCACCTCTAGTAATATGCTCCAGAAAAGAAAATAATAACAATAAAAAGATCTATCAGTCTTAAAAAACATATTTTCCCAGGCATCAGAATTTGAACAAATCGCTGAAGAAGATGCAAGACAAAATGAAGGGGATCAAAAAAAAAAAAAAAAAAAAAAAAAAAGAGCAATAAGTCAACGAATCTATTTTTCTAGTTTAGACGGAATTAAAAAAAAAAATCCTATTTTGTAGGTAGGCGTAGGCCAATAGTTTGAAAACATGTCAATGATAATTAATCTATCATATATAAATCCGCGATTCATGTACTTATTCATTATTTTTTTTAATGTTGATCATCCATCAAGATGAAGAAATCTTAATTTACGTAGCATAGGATGGCATTATATTAATAGAATTATAGATGAGTGTTTGGCCGGCTAATGATAAACTTGATACATGCCATTGTGAGGATAATGCAAGGAAATGTGTAGAAGTAATGATACATTGATCAATTCAATAAGAAACTCATTTTCAAGCTGTGATGGTTGGCTTTTATGTTTTCCATACACAATTCTTGTGTTAATTTGCACATCCCTTCCCTGCTTCTCACAATAAAATAAACCAAGAGTAGTTAGTACTTCAGTGTCAAAGCCTTAAAACAAATCTGGCACCAGTTTCTGATCAATTATATATGCATGCTGATTCGCTTGCCATGTCCTTGTGGGCATTTTCTTTGTTTCTTGAATCCTCCCTGTCCTCCATTCTTTTGCCGCAATGTCATGGGCCGCACCCTCATGGACAAGTTATCCTTTCTTCCTATTCTTCTTCTTGTTTCTTCCTTCTGTTTACTCACTCAATATTAATCTTTCTGATGTTCAAAACATTTCAGGATATTTGGTAAGCTTCGAGTAATACAGTGTTAAATTTTCAAGGGGAGGAAGTCTAAAACTACTTTAATTATAAGGTTATATGAATTATGCAAACTTAATCTCTTATTCACTAGTGAATAAGTTATGAATGAGAGATGTAACTTATGATATCGTTAAATGCAACTGATGTTATATAGGGTTACAAAATCTTTTTTTATTTTTATTTATTTATTTATTTTAGTTTTATAAATATGACATGCTAGTATTTAATAATTTGATATTGCAAATTTTGAGATACTTTACTAGCTTGGTCATCAGTTATTCAACTACAATAAAATTAGAGTGTGTTCGGTTACTCTACTTCTTAAATATTTAATGTTTATTTGTTAAGACCTTTCACAGTAGAACTAATTAAATAAGAGTTTATATTTTATAAAGTATTTGATGAAAATAATATAAAAAGCTCTTATTAAAAAATAAAATGTTTATTAAGCAAGCTCGACAAACTCTTATTTTTCTCTTATTGTATGGGTAATTTAAGTTATTTGAATAAAAATTATTAGTTTTATATAAAAATTATTTATAAATTTAATCATATTATGTAATAAATTTATTAATGATGTAAATATGAATATTTAATATGCTCTATATTTATTGCTTGTTAAAACCAACATTTTAAATTTATTTAATTCAATATTCTCATTTTGAGAATATTAAATTTTAAAAAGTTTTAAACAGCTTAATAGTATAGAAAGTTAATAACTAATTACTTAATATTTTTAGTTAATAAATAAATAAAAAAAGATGAGTGAATGAAAATAACATGATTTTGACAAGCATATAAATCAAAATTTTTTAGTTAAAATTAGATTGAAATAAAATAAAAAAATAAATTATTTTAAGTAGCTTGACAAGGCTATTTTGAACAATTTTAAAACCTTTATATCTATTTTAAAATGTATCCAAACGTCTTTCTGCTCCTCTTATTTCAAAAAAACACAAAAATCTTGCATTTTATTTAAGACATATTTCCTCTATTCCATAAAAACCCTTTTAAAATAAGAAGAAGAAAAAAAAAAAAGCTACCAAATGCTCTAACTTTTTAAAAGTTTTTTTTAAACAAAACTTAACGAAATAAAATGTTATAAAAAGTGTTATTAAACAGTATCTTACTTGGTTCTAAAAGTCCTATCAAGAAGTAAACAAGATCTTTTATTAATTAAATGCCTTGACCTTAACCTAAATTCTTAAGTTCTATTGCAACTCTACTATAAGGCAAATGACCCTATCCCCTTCTAAGATTACCTTACAATATATCCTTCTTGAAAAAGTTATCACACTGCTCTCTGCAGTTTAGTCTTTACTAGACGTAATGTCCACTTAAACTAACTTAGGCATTTGAAGGTCTTTGATCAACAAGCGCTAAACTAATATTACTCCCAGTGGTTTCTCTCTCTCTCTCTCTCTCTCTCTCTCTCTCTCTCTCTCTCTTTGTGTTTCTCTTATTTTCAAGCCATGATTAATGGTGTCTTGCTCGACAATTAGACAGAACTCAAATGAAAACTATAACATCTTTTTTAATCTCAACAATTTTTTGGTATTATGCCAACAATGAATATAATTAATTAATACCAAGGAACATTTAATTTAACAATATAAACTGTAATTATAAAACAAATATGTATTCAACAAGTGGGCTAAAAAAATATAATTTTACTCCGTCGTGATGAAGATGCTAACTTTTGTTGAATATGAGACCCATTTGATTTTTAATTTAATTTTAAATTTAGTAAGTCAAGATGAGGAGGTCAATTTGTTCAATTAACTTGGACAAAAGGAAAGAAAGAAAAATGTTAAAGTGAAATTTTTTTATGTAGCCACTTTTCTTGACGTCTTCTTCCACTTATGTACCACGAAAAGAGCTGAGAGATCAACATGAATTGAATACAAAGTAACATAAACCGGTTCAGAGTATAAAATCGGCTTAAGAAAAAAAAAAACGAAAAAAAGGTTAATTTTCTACTAATAACACAAGAAATTTGTCTAAAAATAACTCAATTGTCAGGTAAAAACACTTGCAAAGATTGATTATTCAAAATTTTTCGCTCAACAGTTAAAAGTTCAATTACATTCTTTTAATGGCTTCTTTGCTTAAAACTCTAAGTGATTATAATTATTTTTGTGTTATAGCTTATAAAAATAGTATTATTTATTATAATTTAAAATAATTTTTTTTTATAAATTAACAATCTTACTCTTCTAAATAAATTGATAAATTAATATTTTAATTTGATAAGGGTAATGATAGTAATATTAGTATAATCCGATCAGAAAGCGCGAAGCAACTAAAGCTTGACTCTAGCAACTTTTCTATATCATGATTTGGTTTACAGTTAAATCATAGGAGCTAAAACCGACGTCTTTGAACATCCAGTATCATCAATCAAAGACTTCCCAGACGATTTCGATACCCATGTCTCCTAAAATATAATAAACTAATGAAACCCAACCTCCATATATATTTTTTTCTTTACTTTAATTTTGTCCGATGACCATCAACTGGGTTTTGAATTTGTCAAATTACATGAATGTTCGAGTTTAATTGACGAATTCAATTCATTTGTCCTTGAATATTAACTGATCACATAGGAGATGGGACTCTGCAAGTCAGGACCAATGTTGTTCCTCTCTTGTTCTTGCTAAAGATTTCAATTTGGCACCAAAAGAAATAATATCATGTTCTCCTTCATCCTTCATCTTCTGTTCACTCTGGTATCACTTCTCATCCCGTCTGCCAACACAACTTCCTTCAATTTTCCATCCTTTGAACCTAACCCAAGAAACTTACAGTTTCAAGGCAACGCTTCCTCAACAGATGGATTCATTCAACTTACTACAAACCGACGAGATGCTCTTCTTAGCAACAGTGTTGGAAGAATTTACTACGCAGACCCTATCCGTCTTTGGGACAATTCCACCGGCAAAGTTGCAGATTTCACCACACGCTTCTCCTTCATCATCAAAATGCTTTTCCCACCTGATGGAGCAGATGGGATGGCCTTCTTCCTTGTTCCAAATGCCTCTCAAATCCCTCTTGATCCTGGTGGCACCTTTGGCATTTTTACCGATAAACACGCTTTCAATTCTTCTGAAAACCCGACTGTTGCAGTAGAATTCGATACGTATCGGAATCCGCGGTGGGATCCTAGCCCGAATCCGGTTGTTGATCATGTCGGTATTGATGTGAACTCAATTGCTTCTGTGGCAACATGGAACACAAGATTGAAGTATGCTAATGATACTAGAGGTGTTGCTTGGATTGGTTACAATTCAAGCACCAACAACTTGGGCGTTTACGTGAGTTTTGATCAAAATCCTGTGTTTAATGGGACTTACCTTCTTTCCCACAAGGTTGATATGAAAACTGTTCTGCCTGAATGGGTCTCTGTTGGATTATCTGCATCCACTGGATCAGACTTTGAAGTTCACAATATTCTTTCTTGGGAGTTCAATTCAACAAAATTCCCTTCAAAATCAGGAGATAATAGCACTAATGGAACAGCAACTCCTTCCCCGGGTATAGGAACTAGTACTGAGGGCGAAGGGAAGGGCAATAACAACATAGGACTAGTTGTTGGTTTGGTAGTTGGTGGTGGATTCATTTTTGTTCTTGGGTTGGGTTTAATTTTCTTCATTTGGAGGAGGAAGAAGAGAGAAATAGCAAAAGAGGATGAACAAGAAGAAGAAGAAGATGACATCTTTGACGCATCTGAGGATGACGACTACGCAAAGGGAACAGGGCCAAGGAGATTCACTTACAGCGAATTAGACCGTGCGACTAGTCACTTTGCAGAGGAAAGGAAGCTAGGAGAAGGAGGATTTGGAGGAGTTTACAGAGGTTTGTTAAGTGATTCAAACTTGGATGTTGCTGTAAAGAAAGTATCAAGAGGTTCTAAACAAGGGAAAAAGGAGTTTGTATCAGAAGTAAGGATTATTAGCAGATTAAGGCACAAGAATTTAGTGAGACTAATTGGATGGTGCCACTTACGGTCTGAGTTTCTTCTGGTCTATGAGCTCATGCCAAATGGGAGTCTAGATTCTCACATTTTTGGTCGAAAAGTAGCGTTGACATGGCCGTTGAGATACAAAATAGCGCTTGGCCTGGCTTCTGCATTACTCTATCTACACGAAGAATGGGAACAATATGTTGTGCATAGGGATATCAAGGCCAGCAATGTGATGTTGGATTCAAATTTTAATGCTAAATTAGGAGATTTTGGACTAGCTAGACTTGTTGATCATGAAATGGGTGTGAAGACTACTATGTTAGCTGGCACAATGGGGTACTTAGCTCCCGAGTGTTTCACGAGTGGAAAAGCAGGGAAAGAATCTGATGTCTACAGCTTTGGAGTTGTTGCTTTGGAAATTGCTTGTGGAAGAAGGGTTGTTGAGCCTTCAGAAGCAGAAGAAAAGGTGGGATTGGTAGCTTGGGTTTGGGAATTATATGGGAATGGGAAGCTTCTTGAAGCAGTGGACTCAAGATTGAACATGGACTTCGACGAGCAGCAAATGGAGCGGTTGATGGTTGTTGGGCTGTGGTGCAGTAATTTTGATCCTAATCTAAGGCCTTCCATTAGGCAAGCAATTAGTGTTCTAAATTTTGATTCTCCTTTGCCTGAACTTCCACTAAGGATGTCAATGCCTTCTCATTTCGTAACTTCATCTAAGCATGCTTTCCAGGTTTCTTATGCTTCATCTAGCGGTGGTACAGATTCCTTGATGAATCCAAATAGTGGCAGCTACACTACCAGCACTACTACATCTTCAAATACATCTGCTCAGTTTTCTGCCTCTGCATCTCTTTTGCATTCTTTTCCCAGATGATAGCAGATCTATGGGATGGGATAGTTTGAATTTTTTTTGTAAACAAGGTGTGAACAAATGATATTAGATACAGAACAAGACAAGAATTTTTGTATTGTTCTTTGTTTAAATTTCTTGTGCAGTTTTAAACCATCACAAACAAATCTTATAAAGAAGATGATGACCCCTTTAAATTTAAGACTTAAAAAGTATGAAATTTTTTAGAAGATCGATGCATAACATGACATGAAATTGGCCTCTCCATTCAAGCCAATCACTTCAGTTTTCAGGCCCTAGTAGTGGTAATCCAAAAAGATTGATAAAAATTTTCATTTCATTTTCACAATGAATACATCGATCCAGAAGATTGACTGACACAGGTGGTAACTGAGCAATTCTATGGGGTGCATGTCAGCAAGCTCCTCAAGCAAAGGTTGAATTAACGCAATGAACTGTCAGAAATGTGTCAGTTCTTTGAAGATTGGAATTCACAGTACACCCAAGGTCTTTGGCATCTCTTTTGAAATCTTTCCATTAACTGTGAATAAGGTGATCGTGCTACTTTGCTCTTGATCAGCAACTATTTGGTGTTTGAGGGGGAAGCAGTAATAACGATTTCTTTCTTTCTTTTTTTTTTTTTTTTTATTCCCTTAGGAAACTTATATATATATATATATATATATATATGTATGTATATTATTTCTCCTCTTTGTGCATTGCATCATATTGCCAAGGCTGACTCAATAAGATATGACATATATGCATCTATTTCCACCACACCATAACATGCTTCATCTTTGACCTACTTTCCAATAGGAGAAGAAATAGAATATGCCTTACTCTAGTTTGCATGAATGAGGTTGACACTGCTCTACACGGTGCTGCAAAATTGTTAATTAAAATTAGAGCACAGTCTTTGGATAAGAGCATATTTTGGAAAAGCTACAAAGTGGAGCTGGTAGAACTGTACATGAGAGAGGATAGAATGGCGTTACAAAAGGCCAAGATAAAGTGGTTGAAGGAAAGCGATACCAACACAAAATTCTTCCATACAACGGTGAATAGGAGAGGAAAACAAAAAGGTAATATCTAAAATTGAAGTGAAAGATGGCAAGAACAACATAAAATGGAAGTTGTCAATGAAATATTTTGAGGATTTATAATCTTCTAAAGAGAGGGGACTAAGGAAGTAGAAGGTTTAGAATGGCTATGCATAATGGAGGAAATAAGTAGATGACTAGGAAGACCGTTTGAAGAAGAGGAAATAAGATATGCAATTTTAAGCTGAGGGGAATAAATCATCGGCCCAAATGGTTTTTTAATGAAATTCCATCAACAATGTTGGAATATAATGAAGTAGGATCCATTGAAGGTGGTAGAAGAGTTCACCAACAATGGAGTTGTCAATGTACATAGAAATGAAACATACATATGCTTACTACCGAAAAAGAGCGATTCTTGGAGTTTACAAGACTTTCACCCTAAAGTTCAATCGCTAGCCTATACAAGATTATATAAAAAATACTAGCAGCTAGGCTCAGGAATGCGCTTCCAACAATCATTGATCCATACTAGTTTACGTTTGTGGAAGGTAGGTAAATAATAGATCGCATTTTAATAGCAAATGAAGTGGTAGAAAAATATAGATTGAAGAGAAAATCAAGCATGGTGTTCGAGGTGGACTTAGCAGCAACTTATGATTTAATGGACTGGGATTTCATGGCATATGTGCTTAAGGAGAAGGGATTCGGATGAAGGTGGTTAACATAGATCTAGGTGTGTTTTTCATTAGTCTTGTACTCCATTATAATTAATGGGAGAGCAAGAGGAAGATTCAATGATAGGAGGGTCTTAGGCAAGGTGATCCATTATCTTCATTCCTCTTCACCATAGATGCTGATGGATTGAGCTGGCTACTAACAAAGGCAAAGGAGAGACATCTACAAAGCTTCATAATAAGTAAGGAAGAGGCAGAGATTACACATTTGTAGTATGTCGATGATATTTTACTATTGTAATTGTAACACCCCGCCTTCCAAGTCCCATCTTTCACATCATCTAACGGTTCAACTTTCTTTGATAAAAAATCTTAGAATGCTCGGGAGACGGGCCCGTGCTACATTTTATTCTTCTTGGACCCAAATCCATTAGGGTTCCTGTGTACATTAGTCTATGTACAAAATGACATCATGGTAAATAAAATTCTTCATTTATTCATTCAAAAATTCTGAGTACAATAATCCATTACAGCGAAAAATAAATTCAAAGCTGAAATACATGATTTAGCTTGGGCCGAAGCGCCCTACATTGAAATAAATAAAACTTTTGATAGATTAATCTCCTCACAAGCTAATTAACTCCCTGTGATGTGAAAAATAGGGGGTGAGCTAAAAAGCTCAGTGAATCATTCCATCTATTTAATCCATTATTTCAACCAGACAATGCAAGCAAATCAAACACTTTCAGAGATTAATTCGATTCAACCAATATATTAATTCAGTCATAATT
>JAJIYU010005816.1:0-21632 GCA_030144865.1 Tinospora cordifolia | reverse complement strand
ATTGAAAGAGATTGACTTGTTGATTGTGGACTACGGTTGATTTAGTTTTTGTTTGGCAAGATTGGATCCATCGTTGGCGTCATTCGCGCGAAGGAAACGACGCAAGGTAAAAATTTGAATTTAAACTATTTTAGTTTAAATTTGAGTTTGAAAATTGTTTTAATTAATTTAAGCATGTTTATTCAATTATTAAAGTATAATCGGACTTATTAACAGAATGTGAATTAGATCATGAGAGAGTGAAGATAAATTTTATGCATTAGAGGGAATTAGGAAACCTTATAATACTAAGGTTGAAAAATAAAATTGATCAATGTGCTTCTAACAACTTAAATCTTTAAATTAAGTAATTAAGAAGAATTGGAAATCATCTGTGCGAATACTAAATCAGTCAAAGTAAGAAAACAAATAAATAATTACTTGAAGTAGTACTATAGACAATTTTAGCAAATTCTAAGAATTGTGAGAAATTAAAATTGTCAACTCTTAGCAAGGCTAAAGTTTTGAGAATTAGAAGTCTTATTTTGTTCGTAATTAGATTTATTTTGATATTAATAAATTATTTAAACTGTGAAGATTAAATTATTAGAAACTTATTCTTATGAAAAGACTTGTAAATAAATTATTAGAGTTTTAAATTCAAATTGAGCAATAGCTCGGAAATTAATTTCGAAATTACATAATTATTTGGAACTAATTAAGTTTAAGAATAATTTGAATAAGATTAAACATAAATTAAGGATTTAGAGAAACGTTATCTATCGGTGAATTTCAGATGTCATCACTTTGGAGTACTGAACGTTTCGACGAAAAGCAAGGTTGCTCTAGAGAACGGAAAAACCAAGTGGGCGTGACTTCCTTGCTCACTTGTATTATATGGATTTAAAATTCAAAACATTTAGTTGAATATTTTTAGGATTATTAGAATTTGTTATAAGTTGATTGAACTGTTTGGCTTGCTTGAGTGATAGTGTGATGATTGATTTAAATTGTGCTCTGTTTATTTATAGCATGCATTAATAGAAGATCATGTAGATTTCATTATTTATTCATGAGAATAGCCTGCATTCTCTGATTTATTTTTCATGATGTACATGATGATTGGTATGAATGAGATTGTTTGTAAAAACTAAATAAAGACGATGGTTTATTAAAAATCCACGTACCGGTACGATTGACGAGCCTGAAGCAGATCGAGGTGACATCTCCTATATGTTACCGTTTGAGATTGACGAGCTACAAGGCGGATCGTAGGTATTCCCACCCTGAGCTGCCTGCGACAGCTCGAAGTCTTTGAGAGACAGTACGAGTCTAAATAAGTATCCTCTCTTGGGCTGTGATACTGAGATATGATTGATTTTGGATGGTACCACCTGAGGCCTCTATGATTATGATTGGATTGGATCACAGGGAATACCGAGAGGCATCTCAACCCTCTTCCGGTCTTAGACTCCGACTAAAACAATTGAATATTTGAAACGCCTAATGTTTGAAAGTGTTTGTAATGTTTTGGATTGGGTTTGTATAATGCCTATGATGTGTAGGAATGATCCACTGGGCTTTCGAGCTCACCCATTATATTTTTTAGGTACACTTGGACGTAGAGTATGCTGACTTACTTCAGAAGACCCGCACTTTGTTTGGACACCTCATGGGGAGGTCGTCGGGGATAGGTGACTCAGGAGTCTTGTTTTATACATTTTTTGGAATATTGTAACATGCTTTCATTAGTTTAATTTCAACTGTTTTATTTTTCAATGGCTTTCCTCGTGTATCACATTGGTTTAACTAAATAGTTTGAAAAGTGTTTCCGTTGCTTTACTTAAGATTTATTTAAAAGACTTACTATGATTTTCTGTATTGTACATGATATCCTTATGGATTTGAACTTGAAAATTAAAAAATTATGAACTGCAATTTGAAGAAAAGATATTTTTGACAGAAAAGAATTTTAGTAGCATCTCGATTTTCATCGGGCGACGATCCACACGTGTGGCAACACATGAACGGAGGTCCGGTTGAAAATTGGGGTGTTACATACCTCTTTTGGGAGAACACTACTTTTTAATACATTTGGGTTTCAAGATTCATTATTGTGGGTTGAAAAACTCTTTAGTTATTTCTATTCCTAATTATTTTACTCAAGAAGGACTAAGAGAGGAAAGGATTGGACCTACTCTAATGCCTAACTCTTCCATCTTATTATTATTTCTACATCATCAAAATATTATCATTATCTCATCTCATTCTCATTCTTCTTATTTATTACATGTAGCAAACCTTAGTTTTAGAAATTTATCTCAATTCTTGTGGTTCGACCTTGGGCTTCCCCAAGTTTATTACTTGTTGAATATACTACATTATTTTTCCTAGTTACACTAATAATTTGTTGCATTATTTGCTTTATGTCTAGGGTTTATTTATGTTGTATATTATTAATTTATTATCTAAAGAATGCATTTTTGCATCTCTTTATCTATTTAAAAGTGTGCACATAAAGTAAGCAATATAGAACAATCAATTGACTGAGAGGTTGTTGATTCTTTAAGAGGTTGCATAGGAATTGTGATTTTAATGTATTAGTTTGTTGGCTTTACGCCTGGGGAGGGAGTATTAGACAGTTTGACTAATAGGTATTAAGGCGCCTCAGGAGAGGGTTTTAGTAAAAGTGTCATAACTTACATAATTAATAATCAAATTAATTGAAATAAGAATTGAGGGGGAATACATAAGATTTTACAATCCTAGATACTTAATTCATATAGTTTTCAATCCAATACTCGCTTGTTTTTAATCTGCATTTGATTTTCTTAAGTTTTTAATAGTCAACTTGATTCTAAGCCTTAATAAAATTGATATTGAAATTAAAATGAGATTTAAGATTAATAACCATAAACCGTTCTCTAAGGATGATATCCGGTTATTTATCGTGTATTACTATTGTGATCCTGTGCACTTGTAGTGATTTCAACACCAATAAATACCACCTCTTAGTTTTGTCATAGAAAATAATTGTATTCTTCAACTTCAACTGCTTGTATGAATTGGCGGTACAACCTCCAATTGGGCGGTAAGACCGAAGTCTGCTTAGCAATCAACCTTCTCAAACGAGATAACCCGTCTCCCTTTCAATGTTTAGCTTTACTTGGGATAAGGCTTATCTACTATTAACTCAATTCGTAATCTTTGTATCCAAACAAAACATTTGAAAACATATATCTCTTTTAAGAAAAACCTTTCAAAATGATTTTGAATTTCAAAATAGAAGGTAGGACATTTTAAGTTAACTTAGAGTACAGATCTTATCTGATGAGTCAATTCTTTCTAACTTTGTCTAGTACATCTACTAACTAAGCTTTGATACCACCTTTGTAACACCTTGGCTCCCGAATCTTAAACATTCATCATAGACAACGTATTTGTTTCATAGCTTGAGACGTAATTACATTTGTATGCAGTCATTCATGCTTTCTATTTGAGAATCGGAATATTACTATTTCTCTTATCAATCATTCTGATTTTCTAGTTGCACTAGGACATCCCAAAGTACAAAAAGTGCATAAATAAATTGGCATAGAAATATATTAATAACAACATTGAGATCATACGATAACTGAAAAAAAAAGCTTTGATTTAATATTGAAACTGAGAACAAATCTATGGGCCTCATGGCCGAGTTTCAACAACTAATATCTGGCTTAGTGGTCGACCTTCATTTCTTCTAGATAGTACATCTCGAGTATTATTGAAGTCAAAATACAAAACATGCAAATAGTTATCAAGCATTATGTGATTCAACGGTTCAATTATTTTGAGTTGACGTTAAGACCAAAAAGACCTTTTCCAGAATCCCTTATTAGGCCCAAAATATCGGAAGTTATACTAACAGGCCAATTACCCATTCATGACCCTATCTTATAAGTGAAGTGTCAACTTGACTATCAGTTTCATCTTACTACTGCCACAGTAGAATTAAGACCTGCCTTGGGTTAGGAACACCCACGATGACACTAGACTACTGCCAAAGCGTCAGAATCACCGTGCCGATACATGGTTAAATCTCTTAATCATCTTTATTTAGTGATCACTAGCATACTCCTAATATTATCATTCCAGATATAAATAAACAACAAATTTTAATAAGTTTCACAAGACACGTATAACATTTTTTCTAAATAGTATTTGATATTTATAAATCACACAACATGCTATCGACACTATAAAAGACAAGCAATCATCTACACAACTGTCAAACATATCCCTAACATGCTTCTAAACCTTCAATAAAAGTAAACAACCAATCATGTTTCATATTTAAAACCAAAATAACACTAATGAATATGGGTATTCAGTCCCACCTTTAATGCTTAAATCTTTTTGATTTTAGTATTCTGAGCCTTTTTCAAGTCTTCAACAGTCTTTCTTCACTCAAGGAGAGAACAAGAAGATTCTTTTTCTCTTGAGCTAGAAGAGATCTAAGAAGAAAAATGAAGAAAAGAAGAATACGGAGACTCTCTTTCTCTTAACAATGAAGAACAAAAGAATAAGATGAGATAGTTTGAGGGGAAGAGAAGAGTGTTATTTATAGACATCCTTAGCTAATCACTTCATTCCAATATTCATATTTTAATATATATATATATATATAAATTTAGAGTATGAAGTGGATTTATCACAGACTAGGATCATACAAAAACATCGACAGAATATTATTATAATAACAAACATGATTACAAGGACTATGACAAGCGAAAGAGGTAATACACCAAATAGTTTAGACAAATGAGACATCACAACACATCGAAACTGAAAACTAGTGTTTACAGAAAACTGGACTCAATACTAGAGCTAGACTCTTCGATGCCCTTCGAAGAGGAAATGAACGTCTTATATAGATATCTTAGGGTAGAATCGAACAAGTGTGCTGACGCATGAATAGTCTTTCTTCACGTGGTCATGCTACTGGTGGAGCATCTTTCTTTATGCAAAGTGACCTGTACAACCTTTTTTTTGGCAGAGTATCTTAGACCATCTTTAACTAAAGAGTGCAATAATGGAGGTATCATGTGCTTTATTCGACAATAATAGAGTACTATTATTAGGTGATATATATATATATATATATATACTACCTCCTCATTCCTCTATTCATATTTTAATATATCCCACCACTTCATTCCACTACTCATATTTTTTTTTGTGGAATTACTTATAGGATAATGGTAATATTTTTTACTTTTTATGTGAATTTACCATTCTATCCCTAAAAGGAAAGTTACCATTCTACCCTTAGGTATTTAATGTGTTTTCACAATTCAATAAACTCATTTATTTTAAGGGAAGTAGATTGTATTTTCACAATCTACCATCCTTAGAATAAATTTCATCCTCAAAATTTGTACTTACTCATTTCAATACTGTTTGGTCAAGTATTTTTGATAAAGAGGTCTGGGTATTTGTTTTTCATATCACTTTCTAGCTCCTAAGTTGCCTCTTTTAGTCTATGATACTTCCATAAAACTTTGACGAAGGGAATGTCTTTCGTTCTCAAGTTTTGTACCTTGTAGTCGAGGATCCTAATTGTCGCTTTTTCACACGTGGCATCGTGTTGGATGTCCACCTCCTCCTAATGAATTATGTGAGAGGGGTCAGGTTCATACTTCCTCAACATTGGCATATGGAACACGTTGTGAACTGAAGACATTTTGTTTGGTAGATCTAACTCGTAGGCACATTCTCCAATTCTTCTAAGTATTTTGAATGGACCGTTAAATCTTGGTGATAACTTTCCTTTGCATTCGAACCTCTTGATTCCTTTATGAGGTTTCATCCTTAAGAACACTCTATCATCCGCTTATAACTCAAGGGGCCATCTCCTTTTGTTGGCGTAACTCTTTTGTCTACTCTGTGATGTGGCCAATCTCTTTTGTATCTATTCTACTTGATTGTTCATCTTCTCTACTAGATCGGGTGCAGTAAGCACGTGATCCTCAAGTTTAGCCCAACAGGTTGGTGATCTACGGGGCTTCTCATAGAGAGCTTTATATGGAGTCATTTTTATACTTGCTTGATAACTGTTGCTACAGGCAAACTCCTCTACGTGTAAGTACTTGCTCCAATTTTCCTTGAAGTTAAGGATGCAAGACCTCAGCATGTTTTCTAGTCTTTGAATGACTATCTCAAACTGACCATTAGTTTGAGGATGGAAAGCAGTGCTCATGGTGAATCTGGTACCCAACTCCATCTGTAGACTATGCCAGAACTGTGATGTGAGTCGAGAGTCTCTGTCAGGCCCTATGGTTACTTGTAATACCCAAAAATTTTATAGAGTTTTGGTAAATTTAAATAAAAATAATTCAAGCATAATAAGCCCTAGAAAATCCATAAAAACCTAGTTTAGGAGATGTTTAATCAATGTACGAAAGAATCGGTAAACTAGAACAAAATACGAAATTTCGCATGGTAACCATCCACTGGTTACCATGATAATTCTTCGAATTATCGCGGCAATGTGACTGAAACCTAGAAAATCACAACGTTCTGATTACCATGGTTATTCTTGTGACTACTGCGGTCATCAGACTAGAACATAGAAGATTGGGGTTCTGATTACCATGGTAATCCTTCGAGTTACCGTAGTAATATGTGAATTATATATGAATGAACAGTGCGCCGAAAAATTTCTAATTGTCATTGTAACCCTACAGTCGCACACCTACTCCCACGAACTGATTCTGACCACCAATAATCGAATTTTCTCCACCAATAATCGAATTTTCTCTCCTTCCCTACCATTTTAGATTGGTTTCTTTTCATTCAAACCCCTTTCCACTGGTTTGTGAGCTTAGATCCATAAAGAACAAACTCCACTGAGAAGAACATCCGTGAAGGTTTTGTTCTAAAACGTTTTGTACTCAGGTAAAAATCACGAAACCCACTTGAAATTTGGATTTCTTAGCATTGGAAATCATTTTCCTAAGTGTATGTTTGCTTCTCTTTGAAGCATGAGTAACTCTAGGGTTGCGAGACCTCACATTGGTGAAAAATGAAGAGTAAACACGTAGAACCCTTAGGTATAAAGATTTTTCTTGGTTTGATGTATGTTTTAAGCTTTATATATGGGTATTGCAGTATTAAACAAATGGGAAAATCACAAACGAGACAATGCACACAAATGCATTGCAATTTCTAGAAATCCCATAGTTACCTTGGTAGGTGATTCCAGTAACACGTATCACCAATTCCAGCAACCACGGTAATGCAAAACCCTAAAGCATTACCGTGTAATGCGTCCCCGACTCAATTTTTCATTCCAACTTTATCTATACCATGGGATACCTATGTAGGGACATGAATCTATGTTTTTGAACATGTTATAAATGTTTTAGACTCACATTATCTTAGTATTTAAAATCTTACAGATTAAAGATTTAAAACACGTGTGGCGGGGAGCAAAAGCACAAGGGAAAGAAATACCAAGGTGGAAGTGATTACTTTGCTCCCTAGTACTATTTGAATTTTAATGCTAAATATGTGATGTTTACATTGTTTGAATGCTTAGAAGCATGTTAGGATGTTGATTAAATTATTTGTAAATGACATGAATATATGAATGCTAGAATAACATATAAGTTATATGTCCATGTTCGATGTTTATATGTTTTTATGCTTTTATAAAATGATTGTTGCCTTATTTATGTTTTGGAAAATGATCAGCATGATTATGCTATTGTACAATGATGCCTTATACAAAATGAAATGTTTGTTAATATACAAGCAAAGATAAATTTAGAGTTGAACTACGTACTATCGCAATGGTCCATGGGGGATCACTGTTGGTGTTCTCGTGATAAGGAACGATAGGTTTGCCCCTAGTTCCCGATGATAGAACTATGGGTGTGACCCTAGTTTTTGGATGATGGAGTGAAGTGTATGACCTTAATTCCCAGGTTGGGTGATGGGTGTGCCCTATCCTATTGAAATCTAGCATATAGTGCATTTTCCTTATCTTTTTTGACATGATAATGATTAGAGAACACCAACATTAAACCCTTCAGTCTTATTAATGATTATTAATAACTAAATATTTGAAACGCCTAATGAATGATAAGTATTTGCATATTCAATGTTTAATTTAAATTATGCTATTAATGTACTGTGTATGATCCACTGGGCTCTTGAGCTCACCCCACATCTTCCATTTCAAGTAACCCTTGAAGCGGTTCGTGTTAATAGTACAACAGAGTATTATAGCAGTTGCAAACCTTACTGTTGAGGTTGTGATCAAAGTTTTTTTGTTGGGTAGTTAGTTTAGACTAGGTGTATGACCCTCTAGACTAGTTTTAGACTGGTAATTGTCTTTAAGGTTTAGACTTCGACTACATAGGCCATGTTCAGATATTTCAGCTGAAAATTTGTTCCATGTTTATTTAAATTCAAATGTAGAAGTTAATGATTTAACTATTGATGATCATTACGTACTTTCCATGTGTTATTCCTTGGTCCAAGAGTTTTATTATTTATGTATAAGAGTTATGGTATGTCTAGCTGTTATTTAAGTAGAATTGAATGTGAGAAAAATAACGTTTCGGTTATCAACATGTGCCAACATTTAATGGCACATCTCTCCATGTGTGATAGATGTGATAAAAACGAAGGACTAAGAATCGAAGTGTTACATTACTGACTTGGTCTATAGATTGAATGGGCAAGTAATTGTCATGTTAGTGAAACGATCCACAATGACCTATACAGTATCTTCTCCTTTCTAGTTTTGAGGTAACTCGATGACAAAGTCCATGAAAATGTTATCCCATTTTCATTCAGGGATTGGAAGTGGTTGTAACATTTTGGTGGGCTTTCTGTGCTCAGGCTTTACTTGCTGATGGGTTAGGCATTTAGAGACATAATTGGCTATATCTCTTTTCATTCCTTTCGATCAATAGGTCTTTCTAAGGTTTTGATACGTATTGTCTCCGCTTGGATGCATCGTGTATTTAGTCTAATGAGCTTCGTCCAATATGATCTTTATGTTTTGTCCATCTTAAGGAACACAGATTTTATCTCGAAGTCTCAATGCGCCTTTGGTGTCAATTCTAAATCTACATGTTTGCTTTGTTTGATTCCTTCGATTAGAGTTATGATCCATTCATCTTGCCTTTGCTCTTCTTTGATTTGATGTAGGAGGTCCAATTGATAAGTCATATTGTAAAGGTATATCTGCTTCTCATCTGAAGTGACACCCAGGTTGAAATCCTCGATTAAGTGGTATATATGATCTTTTTCCTAATCTTGTTTGTTAAATCTCATACTCAAAGCATCTGCCACTAGATTGACCTTCCCTTGATGGTAATGTAATTCGAAATTATAATGGTTAGGTCATGTTTGGTGCGCAAGATGGGATAAGATTATTTTGGTGGGATGGGATATGATGGGATAGGATGAGATAGGATGAGATATAAAAATTTTAAAAAAATATTTAAAAAAACTAAAAGTGAAAAAAAAAATTTTTTTTTTGGGTGGGATAACTAAATCCCACCAAAAATAGTGGAATTGAGTTATCCCACCAGCATAGGATAATTGATGTGAGCTCGAATTAGTTTTAACCTATCTTATGTAGCACCAAACATGGGACAGGATAAAAAATTATCCTATCCCATCCTAATCCCCCCTTACCAAACATGCCCCTAGGGAATTCCATTCATATCTGCTGTCTAAGATTTAACTCCTTCTGGGAATAGATGTACTTCAGACTTTTGTGATATGAAAATAAATCGAATCTTTCACCATAAAGATAGTGCCTCCAACTTTTCAAGGCAAATACAATGGCCACAAATTATAGGTTATATGTTGGATAATTTTGTTCATGAACCTTCAGTTGTCGCAAAACATATGCAACAACCTTTCCTTCTTGCATCAACATTGCACCCAATTCATTTTGCAAAACATCAGTATACAAAACATATCCAATACTATGTGTAAGAGTGACTAAGATAGTGGTCGAAGTTAATCTCCTCTTCAATTCTTGGAATGATCGTTCACATTTCTCATTCCAATTGAACTTAACTCATTTTTTTGGTTAATTTTGTCATGGGTTTGGCTAACTTTGAGAAATCTTGGATGAATCTCTTATAGTATCCAACTAAGCCTTAGAAATTTCTGATTTCTATCATAGTTTAAGTTGCTTCCAGTTTGTGACAGCTTCCACCTTATCGGGATCTACCGAGATGCCCACTGTTGATACTACATGGCTAAGAAATTTGACGGTTTTCATTAAGAATTCACACTTACTAAACTTGACATATAGTTGGTTTCTTCTAAGTATCCCTAGGACAATCTTTAACTGTTTTATGTGTTCAAATTCCGGCTTGGAGTAAATTAGGATTTCATCTACGAATACTACTATAAATTGATCGAGGTGTTGTCTAAACACTTTGTTTATCAAATCCATAAATTTAGCTGGAGCATTAATTAAACCAAACGACATCACTGTGAACTTGAAATGCCCCTATCAAGTCCTAAAGGTTGTCTTGTGTATATCTAACTCTCGGATTCTCAACTAATGATATCTTGACGTAAGATCAATCTGATAGAAATGAGTGGCTCCCCTCAATTGATCAAACAGGTTATCTATCCTTGGCAAGGGATACTTATTCTTTACTGTTGCCTGATTTAACTTTCGATAATCAACGCACATCCTCATGAATCTATTATTTTTTTATGAATAATACTGGAGCTCTCCATGGTGATTCATTGGGTCGAATAAATCCCTTTTCACAGAGTTCATCAAGCTGTGTCTTCACTTTAATCAACTCCACTAGCACCATTCTATAAGGAGGAATAGCAATAGGATTTGTGCTTTGATATAGTTCAATCTTGAACTCTACCTGTTTGTGTGGTGGTAGTTAAGGTAAATCATCTAGAAACACATCTGTATCTCCGAAATCTCCGAAATCTTCTTACGTTCTCTAGATCCAGTATTTTCCTCTAGCAATTATTTGAAGTCATTAATCTGTTTTAGACAATGTAACATGGTTGCCGTATGACTCCGAGGTAGTCTCTACATATCCCCCATTGAATTTTACTAACTCTCTAGATGATAGATTTAATGTGACTCTCTGTTTTGGGCAATCGATTTGAGCTTGGTGTTGAGTTAGCCAGTTTATGCCCAATATCACATCATATTCTTGGAAAGGTAATACCTTAAGGTTGGCAGTTATCAATTTGTCTCCAAATCTCAATTTTCATCTACAAACTTTTCAAATAACTACAATATCTCTATGGGAGTGGACACATACAATGGTTTTGGTGGTGTGATAGTCACTAATTGTAACATTTTAGCTAAGTCTTCTAACATAAATGACTTATTAGCACCCGAATCAAAACAATATTTTAATAGCAACATTAAACAATAAAAATGTACCTTCGACAGTTAGAGTTGGGTCCGCCTGTCCATCTTCTATAGCAAATACTCGGGCTTGATTCTGTTTGCCTTATTGTCGTTGTTGTTGTTGTTGTTGGGGTTGACGTTGGCGTTGTCGTGGTTGTTGCTGTCTACGACCACCTTGGTTTCTACCTTGATTGTTGTTCTATCCCTGGTTCTACCTCTACGGCCCACGGTTCTTACAGTCCTTCGCAAGGTGTCATTTCTGACCACAATTGTAATAAGCTCCTTCTCTTCAAGCCAACTGCTTATCTACTCGATTATTGTTCTGTTGCCTCTATGGCTAATTCTTGTTCTGTTTCTTTTGGTTTCCTTAGAACTCTTTATCGTTGTTCGACATCTTATTTTGTTCTTCAACTTCTACTCAAAGTTGAGTTCTTACTCCAATATCAATGTTTTTTCCATGACGTCTCTGTAAGTCTTTAGGCCCATTAGCCTTATCATTTTTTGAATCTCGATCTTGAGATCCTCTATAAAATCGATTAGCTTTCATCTTCTCCTCCCTGATCAGCTTAGGTAAAAATTTGGCCAATTCAGTAAATTGACCTCGTATTAGGCTACTGTCAAGTCCCTCTGGTTTAACATGACAAAATTAGATGCATCTTCTTTAGCATAGGGACATGTTACCTCTAAAACATCCAGATGCTTCTTGAGCTCCTGGTACCAATGATTAGTTGTTATGTTGTCAGATTTGCCAGCAAACTAAGATGGGTGAAGTTTATGTAACTCCAGCAGCATTGCCCTTTGTTCTTTATCCTCAGTGTCATCTTGTGCCCTCTGAAAAATTGGAACCTCAAGCATGGGCACTGGCTGCTGCCTATAATCTACTCTTGATGTTTTACATGTATCTGCGGTTGTGGCACCGCCTATGGTTATACCTATGCCAGCACTTACGGTAGTGCCCCCACAACTTGCTCGAACACCTGTTGAGAGATCTCGACCACCATTTCTGGTGACAACATCATTCCAACTGGAGCTGTTGTCGCCACCATGCCCTCTGATTCCTTTGACCAGATTCGTCAGTGTTTTTAGCCCTTGTTGCATTTTCTTGGGTTCTTGCCATTATCTACAATTCTCATAATGGAGAATTGTATTCTCAATTCAATTCAATTTGGGTGTATGCAAAACCCATCTCTCCTTATCCTTGGGATACAAAATGTTTTTCTAAACCTATGATAATAACTATCTTTCCTAGGTCATTTGTTCATTTCCTCATGTTTTCATTTGTGCTATCATGACTCTAAATTCATATCTTCAAGTTCTCGATTTGTTTAGTAACCTATCAGTTCATGCTTGTAAGTTCTATTTGAGGATTTTCAAAGTTCGCTCATGTTTTCGAGCATAGAGTTTGTGATATACATATTCATGAAGGTCTCATATATTCAAATAATTATTCAATCATACAATTTCATGCTTGCATAGCAAAATTCCAAGCTTCTACCCATGCCTCTGAGTTCGAGCATTGCATACCACTCTTGCCCATCAGCACGGGCCTTTACTCGAAGATCTTACTACACCCAAATAATTTCGTAAATGTCTAACGCTTCCCAAGCCCCACTATACTTAATTGTCCCATAACAGCTAGGCATAGGAAAATAAGTTCTTCCAAATTCATTGTTCATTCACCACACATAACTTGTCAATCTTCGAGTCTAAGATTCTTCTATACCTCTAAATTCCTATGCGTCATATACCACATAGAAACCAAAGATACATGATGTTCCAATCTTATGTCTTGACCAAACAAGTATTTTATTTTCACACATTTTCAGTCTTTAACTTATGTCCTAAAAATTTTCACTTATGATCCATTGTGTCACCCTAGCAACACCTAAGTCTTTGCCTATGGTTTTTTTTTTTGTTTTCTAAACCTAGGGTCTCATCTCTTGGATAAAAGGTGCTTCCATCGAACTGACAACCCATATCCTTTTTCTAATACCACCTTTGATTCCATCTTTGTACGCTGGTGAGTTTCTTTGCCCGTAAATACCACCTCTTAGTTTTTTCATAGAAAATAATCATGTTCTTTAACTTTAACTACTTGTATGAGCTGGTGGAACAACCTCCAGTTAGGCGGTGAGGCTGAAGTCTGCTTAGAAACCGACCTTTCAATACGGAATAACGCGTCTCCCTTTCAATATTTAGATTTACTCAGGACAAGGTTCAACCACTATCATCTTAACTCATAATCTTTGTATCCAAACAAAATATTTGAAAACATATATATCTTTTGAAAAATAGCCTTTCAAAATGATTTTGAATTTTAAAACAATAGGTAGGGCATTTTGAGTTAACTCGAAGTATAGGTCTTACCTGATGAGTCAACTCTTTCTAATTCTACCCAATACATTAAGTAAGTTCTAATATCACCTTTGTAACACCTCGATTCCCGAACCTTAAACATTCATCATAGGCAACGTGTTTGTCTCGTAGCTTGAGACATAATTACATTTGTATGCAATCACTCCTACTTTCTATTATCTTATCAATCATTCTGATTTCCTGGTTGCATCAGAACATATCCCAAAGTACAAAAAGTACATAATTAAATTGTCTTAGAAATAGGTTAATAACAACATTGAGATCATATAATAACTAAAAAAAGCTTTGATTTAATATTGAAATTGAGAACAAATCTATGGGCTTTATAGTCGAGTTTCAACAACTAATATCTGGCTTAGTGGTCAACCTTCAATTGATAAACATAACTAATTATGGTGGGTCATATGCTTTACAACTAAAAAATAAAAAATAAAGTTCATTTCCTACAACGTCATCAACTGGGAGGTATACTACTACTAATAATTATTTTCATATTACTTGTGAGCATAAATATCTTTAATGGTTACCTAAAAAATAATGAATGGGGTAAGCTGGAGAGCTTATTGGATAGTACACAATACATGTGAAGTATTATTAAAGTTAAAATAGAAAACATGCAAACACTTTTCAAGCATTATGTTATTCAACAGTTCAATTGTTTTGAGTTGACGTTAAGACCGAAAGGATCTACTCCAGTATCCCCCATTAGGCCCAGAATATCGAAAATAACACCTACAGGCTAGTTATTCATTCATGACCCTATCTTAAGAGTGAAGTCTCAACTCGACTATCAGTCTCATATTACTATTGCCACAGTAGCATTAAGACCCGCCTTGGGTTAGGAATATTGACGATGACACTAGACCATTGTTACAATGTCAGCATCAACGCGCTGATATGTAGTTGAATCTCTTAATCATCTTTATTTAGTGACCACAACATACTCCCAATATCATCATTCCAGATATAAATAAACAACACATTTTAATAATCTTCACAAGGACATATAACATTCTTCTAAATAGTATTTGATATTCATAAATCACACAACATGTTATCAACACTATAAAAGACAAGCAATCATCCGCACAACTGTCAAACATATCCCTAGCATGCTTCTAAATATTCAATAATAGTAAACAATTAATCATGTTTCATATTTAGAACCAAAATAATACTAAAGATTATGAGTATTCATTCTCACCTTTGACGCTTAAATCCTTCTGATCTTAGTATTCTCAAGTCTTCAACCTTCTTTCTTCACTCAATTAGTGAGCAAAAAAACTTTTTTTTTCTTAAGCTAGAAGAGAACTAAAAAAAAAAAAGAAGAAGAGAAGAATGAGATAAGATGGTCAGAGGGGAAGATAAATGTGTTATTTATAGGCATTCAAACCAATTGCCTCATTTCACTATTCATATTTTAATATATATACTACCACCCCATTCACTATTCATATTTTAATATATCCCACCACCCTATTCCACTACTCATATTTTATTTTATTTTTTTTGTAGAATTAATTATGGGATAATTAAGATAGTAGTACTTTTTTTTTTACTTTTCATGTGAATATTATTTTACCTCTGAAAAGCAAAATTATAGTTCTACCCCTGGATATTTAATGTGCTTTTTACAATTTAATGAACTCATTTGTATAGTTTTTTTAATATTCAAGAATTTTTCAGGGTATTACATTTAGGAACTAAACTTTAGATGTAAACACATTATATACTATGCTACACCCCTTTATACATCTAAATATGCATATTTTATATCATTTTCCTCCTAATTTCTCATTTTATTTTATGTTTTGTGTACCAAAATTAAGTTTGTTAACACTAATTAATAGAATTTAAATAATATTTTTACTTACATATTTTATTTTATTTTATTTTCAATATTTATAGGTTTATATGATGTGTGTGTGTGTACACACACACACACACACATTATTTTCATTTATATATCCTTAAAAAATTTTTCAAATAATTCTTTTAACCACTAAATTAGATTTATTTATTTATTATGTTTTCATACTGTTACAAAAATGTTAATAAATAAATAAGAAATTGTGTGAAACACCTAATAGTTGAAAGTGTGTACATATTTGTTTATTTAGTTGATATAATTTTATTGTTGTATTATTTTGATCCATTAGGCTCCTTCGAGCACCAGTAATACCTTGAAATTCATGCAAAATTTGATAATTAGAATGAATTTAATAAAAAAATATTTTGAGTGCAATAAACACTAGAAAATCCATGAAAATTAGGTACGTCAGAAGTATGATCAATGTACAAGAGGATCGGCGAGTCAAAGCGAAGCACAGAACGTTGTACAAAACGAAATAGTACAACAACCATAGTCTAACACAGTGGTGAAATAGTGTCCACAGACTATTGTGGCAGCCTATTGCGGTAGTGCGAGCATATCACAGAAAACCCAAAAATTTGAGTAGCTTGGGTTACCACGGTAATGAATGACTATCACGGTAGTGGATTAGGTTTGCGGTAATACATGATTATATATGTGCTATTCTTGCATGAAAACCCTAATTCTCATCCATTTTGTCACTCAGTCGCACGAGTTCTTCTAAAAACCATACCTAGCACCACTGATCAATTTCTTCTCATCCTATAGGAGTTCTACGTTAATTCTAACCCATCCCAATACATCCCAACAACCTCCCAAGCAAGGAGTGAAGAAGAAACTACATAACCAGTGATGAGTTCAATTGCTACAATGTTAGGAATAGTTGCAGATGAGGCAAGGCACTAATTCTCACAAAATACATGTTTTCAATAACTATTTAGTGTTTTCTAAGAGTATGACAATTCTTTTGGTTTAGTAGAACCCTAGAAGTGTTCTAAACATTCTTGAAAGCGAACAAAGGAAGAGGGGAATAGCGGCAAGGTATAACACCCTACTATTCTACGAGATTAGCGTTTTCAAGTATTTAGTTAGTGTATTAATGTTATGAACAAGGGAAAATGAGGGAAAGAAGAACTCGCCCATTACTATCCATAACTAAAAAATTGTCATCGGAGATGAAACTCCGAATGTCTCTGACACCGAATAAATGATCAACATTAGTGCAACTAGAACTGGAAGTGCAGTTTTCTAGAAAATCTTGTGCCTATCGCAATGCAACTGATATACACAAATTACTATGGTAGTGCGATTAAGGTTCTCTATTTATTGCGATTGCCTACCATGGTAACAAGTCTGAGACTTGTCTTCGTTTCCTTGTGCATGTACAATGACTATCATTGTCAGAGAAAACTATGAACAACATCATCTAATATGATTACTGTACAAACCATAGACCATCCATGTTAAAGAATCATTGCATTATGGTTTGAAAGCATTAAAAATACTTAAGTCTTGACTAATACTTGTGTTGAATCTTAAAGCTTGAAGATCCAAGGCTATCACAAGAACAAAGCGAGGTCCAAGGAGACTAAATAGATAGATGGAAGTGATTGCCTTGCTCCCTAATATTATTTAAAATTTTAATGTTAAACATGTTGTGTGTCTATATTATTTTGAATGCGTAAGAGCATGCTAGGGTGTGCTTAGATAATGATTTGATGCATGATTTCATATGTTGCACATGAATGTTGAATAACATGATCGTTTTATCTATATTTGATGCTTACATGCTATTATAACATGAAATATGCATGACCATATCCTAAATATCATGAGATGATTAACATGTCTGATTTACATGCATAAGTGATGTATGTTCTATGATGAAATGTTATACATGAGTATCATGATCAAATGAGTGGTTGTATAATTTCGATCACATTAAATTAAGATTTAAATCACATACTGTCGCAGAGGTCCACGAGGGATCACTGTGGGTGTTCTTGTGATAAGGAATGATGGGTTTGTCCCTAGTTTTCAATGATAGAATGATGGGTGTGCCCCTAGTTCTTGGAGATGGAGCGATGGATGTGTCTCTTGTTCTCAAGTTGGGTGATAGATGCATCCCTATTGCCTATTAGAATTTGGCATATATTGCACTTTCCTTCTTTTTGTTCAATTTGATTATGATGAGAGAACACTAGGGTTAAATCCTTCGATCTAATTAATGACTTTTAAACAATTTAATGTTTGAAATGTCTAACGTATGATAAGTGTTTGCGTCTTTTGTATTTCTGATTTGAATAATACTATGAATGTACTATGCATGATCTACTAAGCTCTTGAGCTCACCCCACCTTTCCATTTCAAATAATCCTTGAGGTAGTGCAGATTGATAACACTAATGAGTACCATATTAGTTAGCTACAAATCTCGTTTTGGAGGTTGTTATGTGATTTCCAACTTTAGCATTGGTTTAGCTTGGGCATATGACCCTCCAGATTAATTTCATTGTTATCTCTCTTTATTGCTTAGATTTTGGCCACATAGGTAATATTTTAGATATTTTACTTGAAGATTTCATTTCAAATATTGTCGAGTTTAAAATTAAAATTTATATATTAAATTGTTTAATTATTTTTTCATTATTACATGAGATATTTCTTGGTATGTCCAAGAAACTTATAAGTGATTTATATGAGACTTGATGTGTTTGGAAAGCTGTTAATGGGCTTTGAATGTGTGATACTAATGTCCTAGTTCTTGATAGTGACACATATATGGTAATTAAAGTTAAATGAGCGTGTTTCTCCATGCACGACCCCGATGCGATCAAAACGAAAAAAATCAAGAACTAGGGTGTAACATTACCCATTTTTACATATTCTTTAAGATACTTATTGACTTGCTAATAAGTTTTGACTATAGTTTATTGACTTGTAGATACTCTTCGATGAAATCATGTAGGGGTATTAGGAGGTTGGGCATTGGAACCCTTAGGATTAAGTTATTGTTACTTACTTTATGTGCACACTGTTAAATAGATAAAGAGATGCAAAAATATATTCTTTAAATGATAAATTAATAATATGCAACATAAATAAACCCTAGACATAAAGCAAATAATGGAACAAATTATAAATGTAACTAGGAAAAATAATGTAGTACATTCAACAAGTAATAAACTTGGAGAGGCCAAAGGTTGAACCACAAGGATTGAGATAAATGTCTAAAACTAAGGTTTGCGACATATAATAAAATAAGAAAAATGAAAATGAGATGAGATAATGATAATATTTTGATAATGTAGGAGTAACAATAAGATGGAAAAGTTAGGGCATTAGAGTAGGCCCAATCCTTTCGTCTCTTAGTCCTTCTTGAGTAAAATAATTAGAGATAGAAATAACTAAAGAGTTTTTCTACCCTCAATAATGAATCTTTAAGCCCAAATGTATTAAAAAGTAGTGTTCTCCCAAAAGATGTATTTATAATAACAAGCAAAGTAGAATTAAATTTCTAATATGTGTAAATGCAAAATGTGAATTCTAAACATGTGAAATACATGATATGACACATTAAAGAAAACTACAAAATGTTACACTAAGATAAAAATGAAATATCTCAATCTTTCATTAGATTTTGCAAAATCAACTATACAAAGTATATGATATAATGTTTGAAATTTGTTACAAAACCTAATAAAAATATGAGAGAACATATGTCAAGTAAAATAAAAGTATTACCCAAGAATTTCTAAGAGAAGAATGGAGAGGGTTTCCTCTTAGCCCCAACAAAAGACTTAGCCTTCCATGAACTTGAAGGCTAATGAAAAACAAAAATAAAAGAAATGAAGAATGAAAAAAATGAAAAGTGGGAAAAACTCCAATGTGATCAAGGGAGAAAATGAAAAATGAGATGCTCCTCAAGTGTGAATTTGAGAGGTTTATATAGATATTCTAAGGAGATGATGAACTAATAGGAGATGGTCTAAAGGTGATGTGGATGAATGGTACAAGTAGCCCATGCTCTACTTACCCTTCTTGTGTAAGATGGTGATAAATTCAAATAAAGGGTACTTTTTGACTATGTATAGTAACAAGCATGGGGAAGGGTGACCAATGTAAGTAAAGGACAATGATGGTGTGTAAAAGAAACTTTTCCTAATGATGATTATGTGAAAAAAGAGAAATAAGATGGGCTAAGACTAAGCTAAAAGGGAAAATGTGTCATGTGGGTTCTTGGGAATACTACTTGACTAGTTACTATCTACATTGGTTCTCTCATAAATTTGAACTTATCCATTAGATTATTCTCGAGATCCACAACAAGGAAAAGGTGGATGATGAAGATGTCTTCATATGTCTTAAGATTCCTCCAATTCCATCTTGACCATTGATGCTTCTCGAGATTGCAAGATCTTCACTTTAATGATGAATGAATGAGATAGCGCCAAGTGTCATGAATCTAAGTGAGATGATGCCTTAACAAAACCTGATGATCTCGAGGCTCCTAAACTCACATGCTTCATTGTCATTAATCTCTCATTATCTATATTCCTACAATTAAAATAATATCGCGTAATGAGTAATTAATTATAATTAATTTATATAATGCATGTGACTTAATATTGATATATTAACTTGGTTGAAAATATATGAATTTATATAAACAAAGTTAAATATATTTTATAATTAATTACTAAATAATGAGCCTTAAAATATGATAATGCTCAATTATAAGATAATAAATTTAGTGTCAAAATGAACATTATCAGTTATGTTTTGGTCTAGTTATTATGTCGTCTTTTTAGATGTTGTAATAGTCAGTGTGATTTGACTACAGTTGTTTATTTAGTTATTAAACTCTATTGATTCGTGAGTTGTTAGTTGAACATATTTTTATTTACTTTGATTGATACTTTTGTTTATTATTGATATGTTTAAATATGAAAGTTATGGTGGCTATAATTCTGTCATATAGCAATTGAGATCTCATTCAGGGTTATATTGCTTAAGTAGATTTACACATTTTTGGTGGCCGTAGAACTTGACATATTTGATTTTTATTCATTGTAATAGGTTGACCTTGTAATGGCTTGGCTGATGGTTTGTTATTAGCATGACACCAGTGTTTAGAGAATGACGTCCAAAATATTTAAATTTTTTTTCATTTAACAAAGTTGCATTCTATCTCTTTATGCAACTCCCGATTATAAAATAAAATGGTTTTTAAAATATAATTGACACCTAATAATATTTTTATAATTTTGATCTAGTGCAAGGGTGGTGGGAAGGCATAGTGTTATTGCGATATACAAATATATCAATAAACAAACATGTGCATATTAACAAAATTGATCACATAGATGAACATATTTTTGAAATGTGAACAAAATTGATCACATAGATGAACATAATTTTGAAATTCTATTCAAAATTGATGGTCAAGATTGTTTCTAATACAACAAAAAAAGTACATACTTCTAATCTTTAATTAATAACCTAATTGGTACAAACAAACTGTATATTTCTAATCTACAGCAAACAACGATGCAGTGTAATTTTTGCAAGTTTCTGCTCAAAGTTGGCCTGAATCATATTTTTTAAAGATACAACAACAAAATAGAAAATACTACCCATAATAAAAAAAAAAAAATGATACCAATTATTATAAAAAGAATTGAAAAATGAGTCAACAAACTCATTCCCTGTGAACTGTTCCCATTTCGTCATCTAATACAGAAAATATTATTTATTATTTTTTTAAACTTCATATTAGCTTCCTAATTGTTTTTTTAGTAAGAAGGAGATGTATGTGTCATTCACGGGATGGTTGAGACGACAGGTGGACTGATGTTTGCTGCAGCAAAGAATGATGTGACGTCGAATGCGGAATCAGGTCCGGCCAGTATTCCAATCAGAGAGGAATCAGGTCCGCGCAAGCGCTACCAGAACACCAGGCCGGGCATCACCGTAAGTGAGACGCTACGAATAC